>JAAGKR010001581.1:0-90000 GCA_011419295.1 Clarias macrocephalus
GGTAGATGATTACCCACAATTCTGCAGTGCGTGAGAGAAGGACCATTGGCTCAGTTGTGACCAAGTGTCACTTGCCGTCACAACAAGAAGCGCATGCATGCCACATAATACTCGACGATACTTGGTACTTGTATATAAAGACTCGCTTGTGTATCATGTCAAAATGTATAAAGAATTTAGCCTCGTCTTGCGGAACGCTCGCAAACCGGGTTACTCGCAATACGAGGTTCCATTGAATTAAGAGCTAGTGCGATATGTAGGGTGTAGTCTCTTGTTCCACACACAAGTAGAACTCTCCCCAGTACTGCGAACCATACCGACCTACTTTCACTCAAGCTCCGACTGACAGTTAATTAACAACTGTTATATGAGATATATACCCGAGATATGGAGTGATGCATGTAGTTAAACATCCCAGTGCTGTTAAGCTCTATATGAGCATATGAGGCGATCCAATCAGATGACTCGGTCGGAACTAACTCACGATATACAGTAAGCAAAAACGTGCCCTCGTTTCCATTTAGACTTCTGAAAGAACCTCATGACTCACCTTTGCTGGGCCAGCTCCAGGTCTTTACGATGGTTCTCCAGCGCCTTGTCCATGTTTCCCAGATCCATCAATGCATTACCTGATGACAGAGCAGAGAAAAACTGCCTCTAGTTTCTGCCAGCCTTTTACTGGAAGACTTAATCGTGTATGTGGATAAGAATACAAATTATACCCATATAGCTATAAAGGTTTCCCAGCACTTCTGTCTTATTAGGCAGAGCTTTGTCAGACCAGCCTTGCACGGTCTTCAGCACCTCGCGGACCTTCGTTAGGCCCATCTCCGTGATTCCCGCAGTCAGTTCTACGAAGCAAATAAGAAAGAAAGTTTGCCCACCACTGGCAACTGATTCTTGTTGCATATTGGGAATCTAAAGACACTGAATCAACACTGTTATTAAACATTTAAAATATCCACCCACATTACGAAAAATTAAACTACATGGCTGTCTTACCAAATCGGTTATCATTTGCAGTAATGTTCAGACACTTGAGCAATACAGTAAAAGCATCTTGGTTAGTTAAGGTTTCACAATGGTTTTGTGGTTTCCATACGTGTTCAGATCCACACAATTATGCTAATTACTTTAGCAAAACCATAAATTCCTCCCACTTGAGTTGTGCAATCCAATCTCTGGAATGACACACTAATATAAATGGATTATGAAACATGGATTAAGAAATTTCAGTAATATTGTACTGTCCAGTACTCATCGTCTATACCACTTTATCCTCTATAGAGGGGCCTGGAGCATATCCCAGCATATCCCAGGAAGCTTAGGGCATGAAGCGGGGTATACCCTGGATAGGGTTCCAGTCCATCTAATCTACATGTCTTTGGACTGAGTACCCTAAGGAAACCCAGCAGGTACGGGGAGAACATGCAAACTCCATACACATATCGAACCCAGACCCTGGAGGTGCAAGGCGACAGTGCTAAGCACTAAGCCACCGTGCCACCCCTTGATTTACAATTACCAGATAAATGCTAACGGGGTGCCAATACTTCATTATGAACAGTACTTCGACTTGTGAATCCTAGCTCAGGATGTCACCTGTATCAATCTCCTCCAGGTTTTTGAGGACGTACAAGGCAGGCTCAGAGGGAGGACGGTTCTGCGTGCGGTTCCACCGCTGCTGTAGGAGCTTTCGATCGCGCTCGCGCGCGTAGATAGGTTTCTGTTGCCGCCAAAACTCGGTACGCGTGTCCAGATACGAGATGCAGCTCATGATGACATCTTGGAGCCTCTCACCAGTACGTGTCTTTCCTTTTATTAGATCTGAAACAAGACACAAGCAAATGTCAACCTCAAAAATGATCGACTGGGGGTTGGGTGTTAAACGCAACAGCTTTGAATGTCATTCTTGAATGGCTAAAAGTTTAGAGACACTTGTAGAGGATCTCGGACAAATTCATGGGTTTGTGACCGGGGATTTTAGTACAGACCTTCATCTTTGAGGAGCTTTTCCAGGTACTCTTTATCAGTGTACAGCTCTCCCAAGAGCTGTTTGGCTGTTTTTTCACTCTTGGTTGTCCTTTGGCTCTGCACACTCTGGTCCTTCTTCACGGGTTGGATAAGCGATTTAAGCTGAGTTTTTTTGCGCTGCCAGTCAAAACACACACATGCACGGATAACTGATTACGGTTTTACAACAATTTGCGATGGTCTCAAGCTGATAGCTGTTGAGTTTCATTCCAAGTGGAATCAATTTCTACAGCAATAAAGCAGATAAATAGAGCTTTCACAAAGCTGGCTTTGTCGGCGCCTCTTAGGGACGCAGCAGGAAAACAAAGACTTACCTCCTTTACTTTATGGAAGAAAGACAGATCACCCTTATTCTCCAGTTTGACAGATGAAGGGCCTAGAAAATTACAAGGTTCATTCAAGTTTATTACCTTAAAACAATTGTACAGTTGCTTATCAGAGTGAGATGTTCATTTGATCCAGAGCGAAGTCACTTTTCAAAGCAAATTTATTTTCATTATTTCAGTTGTTCAGCGCTAAAGACTAAACACATCATTAAAATGAATCATAAGGTACAAAAGCAAGGGCTTTTTCATAGGCCTGAGTGAATAAACTGTAAAGGACTTGGCGCTATGTAATTATGGTAAACACGCCATTGCATTGATTATGAAATTATAGTCGAATTGGGTTCGCTGGCTGTAATTAGGGCGTGTTTGTTCCTTTTAATAGTCGCATAATAACGCCGTGGGAAATGCACATGATCTTTCGAACGTTCTCGTACAGATTTGACGAGGCTGAGTGTAATTAACTCAGAGTAGTTTGTACATTACAAAAATGCCATTAATGAATAAGCAGTAGTGTGTATTTTTAAAGAGGAACATCACTCAAGCTCGTACTGTTTAACAACTGCGAGGTTACAATTTAATGAGTATACAAGTCCGACATCTCTGTGATTAGTAACTCTTGATAAAGCACTCACTTCCTACGGAGTTGTTAATAGCTTCCTCGGCTTTCTGTATGCCCAGCCTGAACTCCTGCAGCTCTGGCCGCAGTTTGTGGCCTCGGTGGTAGAAGACCAGCGCAAACTCGAAATCCCCCATGGTGTACAGAGCCTCTGCCTTCTGGTACAAACCCTGAGCCAGATGAATGGAATCTTTTTGTTATTATTATATCGTAACGTGTACAACGCTTGTTTCACATCCTGAGCTACAGTACTGTAGGTTATGACAAAAACGACCAAGTACATAACATGTAAAGTGTTCAAAGGAGCATTTCTACAAGTTTTTTTTTTTTTTTACACATTAACAAAAAATAATCTGGTATTAATGTGTTAGTATTCTATGAGAGTTTTGTCCATGGTGTCAAATTATATAACTGGCAATGAGTTACCGCACTTATTGTATATACATTGATTAAATTGGATTAAATAAAAACATTTATTTTTAACTCGTCCACACATACAATATGTATTTTTTTCCACTTTTGTTCTGAAAATAGAAAAAGAAAAAAAAAAACATGCTGTGCCGTTAAACGTGTTGAACCAGCAGGTGGCGATATTAATTCTAACCACAAAGCCATGCCGGCCAATCGGAAGCCTGAAAAAGCATTGTTGCCAAGTATGTCACATTCTAACCCACAAAAAAGAGGAGTGCCGGTGAATATTAGTGATGCCTAGATGAAGCCTCATTCAGGTGTCGAGGCTTCGCAGTCAGTAGTTTCACCAAAATTTCATTCAGTTCATTTAAGGACCCAATGTACTGACATCTAGTGGACAAAATATTTGTGACAAATAGACCCTGATATCGCAAGCGGTTTTGGAGTTTCAGTGTCAGACATAACCTCACTAATGCACCAATGACAAGGCCTTAATGAAACAGCCTGGAGAAAACCCCACACGAACATGGAAAACAAAGTCTCCAGAACTCCATTTATCATTCCAGGGACCTCTGTAGTCCAAGTAGGGATTGTGGAAATTTGAATTTATTCCCATTTTTACAATCATGGTCAATATTCACACACTGACATCTATGGACAATTTGGGAATGGCAATTCTCCATGTCTTTGGACTGTGGGAGGAAACCCGAGTACCTGGAGGAAACCCACCAAGCACGGGGAGAACATTCAAACCCCACTCACACAGACCCGAGGCGGGAAAAACGAACCCGGAACCTGGAGGTGCGAGGTGACAGTGCTAACCACTAAGCCACCGTGCCGCCATATTGGACATATTGGACTCCACATGGACAGTAAGCCAAACCTTGGCACGCATGTCTATACTATTTGCAGTGCAACACTTAGGCAATGATATGATAACTGACCGATCTGGTGTATTTCAACCTGCGATGATTAGGATGCCATAAAAATACATAAGCTCTCCTTTTTTTCACAACACAGCAATAGAGATTTTATGTGTAAAAAATGTAAATGCATGCCAGAATAAGAGTCACTTACTGTAGATGCTTAAAAATAGAGTTTTTTCTTTATTTTTTAAAAAGGCGTAGACGTGAAGAAAAAAAAAATCCACTTCTGTCTCATGGAAATCAGAAATCTTTTGTGCTCATTTAGCACTCTCACGTCAGCAAGCTTTACCTTATATGGCGTTTTATGGGTGTCGCTAAATGCAAACGGCTGTGCTGTGAACTGCATTGTGCTGAGTGACTGGCATTTATTAACATATTGTACACATTATATGCATGTGTGTGGGAAATAAAGCAGCATTACTAAAACATTTGTCAATATGGTGTTTCATAAAGAATTGAAAATATTATAATAGCAGCGTGTAAGAGTCAGGTACTTCGAAAACAATATAGTTGAAACTGAACAGTTCTGTTTGTTTGAGGCTTTTGAGTGCAACTCTAGCACGAAAAAAAAAAACCCACCTTGAAAAAGATTTTGTCGTCTTTCAGAGAAGCTTCTGCATCCTTCAGGGCATTTTCAGCGTGACCCATTTTCACATAACACCTCGATCTGGCAACCAAACAGTTCCTCTCGTCTGGCTGTAATAGCAGAGCCTGATATACACACACCCACATGCATGCGCGCGCACACACACACACACACACACACATCTGCCTTCTAAATAACTTATTTATACTTATATACAACTCATGTAAAGAGAGTATATAGAGTATATATTGAGTGTGAAATTAAAATATCATCGAAAAGTTGATTCAGTAAATTCAATTCAAAAAGTGAAACCCACGAATTCATTTAGATTCAACTCCACACAGACTGATATATTTCAAGTGTTTCTTTTAGGTCTGATGATTATGACTTACAGCTAACGAAAACCCAAAATTCAGTACCTCAGACAATTAGAATATTGTGAAAAAAGTTCAATATTGGAGACTCATGGTGTCGCACTAATCAGCTAATTAACTCAAAACACCTGCAAACGTTTCCTGGAACTTTAACTATTCTCTCGGTCTGGTTCATTAGACTACACAATCATGGGGAATAACTGCCGACTTTTGGACAAAATATTGAACATTGCCACCCTGGACAAAAAAAAAAAAAAAAAAGTGCAAAAGCAACAGGAATAACCACAGCCTGGAGAGGATTGTGAAACGAAGCCTATTCAAGAATTTGCGAGAGATTTGCGAGAGAGTGGACTGCAGCTGGAGTCAGTGCTTCAAGAGCCACCACAAACACCGACGTATCCAGGACATGAGCTACAACCGTGTCAAGCCACTCTTGAAACAGAGACAACGTCAGAGGTGTCTTACCTGGGCTAAGGACTGGACTGTTGGCCAAAGTCCTCTTTTCAGATGAAGGTAAACTTGGCATTTTATTTGGAAATCAAGGTCCCAAAGTCTGTAGAAAGAAAGGAGAGGCACAGAATCCAAGTTCTTTGAAGTCCAGTGTACAGTTTACATAGTCGGTGGTGGTTTGGGGAGCGATGTGTCGATCTGCTGGTGTTGGTTTTTATCAGGTCCAAGGTCAGCACAGCCATCTACCAGGAAGTTATAGAGCACTCCATGCTTCCCTCTGCTGACCAGCTTTATAGAGGTGCTGATTAAAATTTTTTAGCAGGCACTGCCCACACTGCCAAAAGTATAAATCCCTGGTTTAAGTACCATGGTATCCCAGTGCTTGATTGGCCAGCAAACCTGCCCAACCTAAACCCCATAGAGGCTCTACGGGGTATTATGAAGACGAAAGATGCCAGACACCAGATCCTACATTACAGAAGAGCTTAAGGCCGCTATCAGAGCAACCTGGGCTTCCATAACACCTCCGCATTGCCACAGACTGATCGCCTCCCTGCCACGCCGCACTGCTGCAGTAATTCATGCAAAGGGAGCCCCAAGTGCTGTACATGTTCTCAGTTTTCAGTAGTCCAACATTTCTGTGTTAAAAATATTTTTTTCCCCTCTTTTTTTTATTGGTATTAAATAATATATTCACATTTTCTGAGATACTTAATTTTGGATTGCGACACAGCGGTTTAGTGGTTAGCACTGTCGCCTTGCACCTCCAGGGTCCGGATTCGATTCCCAGCCCGGTTCGATTCCCACCTCTGTGTTCATGGAGGTTGTGTATCCTCCCCATGCTTGGTTGGTTTCCTTCAACATTCCAAACACATGTAGATTAGACTGATTGGCATTCCCAAATTGCCCACAGTGGGTCAATGAGTGTGAGTGAGTGAGTGTGTGTGTGTGTGTACAGCTCTGGGAAAAATAAGAGACCACTGCAGCATAGTTAGTTCACTCACTCTCACTCATCTTCTATACCACTTAATCCAGTATTCAGGGTTGCGGGGTGTCTGGAGCCTATCCCAGGAGACTTAGGGCACGAGGTGGGGTACACCCTGGACAGGATGCCAATCCTGCCAATCGCAGGGCACACACACACACACACACACACACACACTCACACACACTCACTCATTCACACACTACAGCCAATTTGGGAATGTCAATTAATCTAACCTACATGTCTTTGGGAAATGGTCGGGAATCGAACCAAGACCCTGGAGGTGCAAGGTGACAGGACTAACCACTACACCACAATTAGTTTCTTACATAAGTTACATCAGTTTTTTTTTTTTTTTTTTACATTTTTTTTATACAGGTGCATGTATTGGTGAGTTTTGTTTCATTTCTTTTTTGCAAAATGCTGAAAATATTTGTCCTAAATTCAAAATATAACTATTGTTATTTAGAGTGTATATTTAAAAGAAATGACATCACCACAACACGTCAAAATAGCCCAAGATCATGCAGTATTTGCAGAACTTAAATAACTCAAATAAAACAAAATGCAAATCATTTGTAAACAAACTGTGTTAATGCTTTGGCTAAATAATATTAAGAAATCAGTATTTGGTGGATAACCTTGATTTGTTTTTCACATTGCTGTTGGGTAACTTTATACCACTCAGCAGTTTTGCTTGATGGTTTGTGACCATCCATGTTCCTCTTGATGATATTCCAGAAGTTTCCTGGAGTAAATTGCTCATTTCCCCCCCATATATAATATGACAATATGCAACTTGTATATTATATATCCAAAGTGTATTAAAGTTTATATATTTGGCGAAATGCAACTACTCCCTGCTATGCGCTAAAATGCCCCCTACATAATCTCTGTCAAATAATAGGCATATGGTTTACAAATTACACCAAACAAATTTGATTATAAATTTATATATATATATATATATAAACACATGTGATACGAAAAAAATGATAAATTATCTACTGTATATCTTTTTCACAACATAATTATATGATTTTATAATAAAAATTGTTTCGTGTAACTTTCATGACAAACAATATTTTATTTAGTGTAAACATTTTTGTATTACATGACAAACCAATGCAAAATAAATGTGCCACAAAAACAATTTCAGAATTTATATTAATATAATTAATATTTGTCACGTGCCTAGGGTTCATTGTAACAGTAATGTCATATTTGATGATGATAAACCTATAAATTTATGTTCTAATATAATATTTGATAGAGGTTGTGTAGGGGGGTGCAATCCGTGGCAGGAGGACATTTTAGCGCATAACACACTCAAGTCTAAAGTTTGTTTGGTTTGTTTATTTATTTCCCCCCTCAGTCTTACCGTGGAATAGCTTTCGACAGCCTTGTTATATTCCCCCTTGTGAAACAGCTGGTCGCCTTCAGCCACGTAGGTGGTAAAGGTACTTTTCGGACTCTGTTCTCCCTCGTTATCAGACATTTTAAAACCTTAGAACTTAGAACTTATTAATCCGAGACCGCGTGCGTAGCAACCGAAACTGTTCCAGGTCCTCACGCGCGCACGCACACACAGGACAGTCCCGTCACCGGTATCCAGGCAACCGCATAACAAAAAAAAAAAAAAAAACCGCCGCCGGAGCGGCTTCACGTCAACTAGCGTCCAGAAAAGAGACATTTTAAATGCCTGTAAATCATTTCATTTAAGGAACACAGAGGGTTAAGAAAACAAAGAAAAAACAAACAAACATTAAACACTGAAATCAACATTAAAAATGACGAGTCGGATAAATGGGGAGAAACAGGAAACAGGCTAAGTTTATTTACACGGTTATTTCCAAAAACGGTCCATAGTCAAGACTGTTGCTTTAGCCTGAGCGATGTGAATGTTCCTCTTCTGAATGCACCATGAGGATCTTAGGACGGGCAACATGATTCGTTTTTTTTTTTAACAACTTGTACGCGAATAGCCGAACCAGCTAGTTTCATTTCCCAAAAAAAAAAAAAAAAAACCCTACTCATATTTTGACAAATATACAAAGGGGACTTTCCCCAGTATGACTGTTTAGTTTAAAGTTAAAGGAGATTCAAAATCATTCAAGTATGCATGTAAGGTAGACAAATACTCACTCGCTCACCGTCTATTATCACTTTATTCAGTATACAGGGACGCCGGGAGGCTTAGGGCACGATGCGGACGGGGTGCCAATCCATCGCAGGGCACACGCGCACCTACACAGACACACATCCTTATTCATACACTACGTTCAATTTGGGAATTAGCCAAATCTGCATGGGAAGAAACCGGAGTACCGGGAGGAAACCCACCAAGCGGGAATCGAACCCAAGCCCTGGAAACACCAGGCGGCAGTGCTGACCACTACGCCATCGTGCAGACGGTTAAACATCCGGCTCAAAAACAACAATACAAACTACATCCTAAACATCCTGACAAACTATGAAATTTTGACGTTAGCCATAGAACTGGGTTCTCCAAATCTGCTGTTATTCCCCATCCTGCCTTTTTTTCTTCTTCTTCTTCATCCACCTGTTAAACCTGGGAAACTACTGAATCATGGGAATTGTGTGGGGAAAATCAGTTCTTTAAATTGGGTTTTAAAAGAACCCCATTGTGCACCATCCTTTGGTGGCCCCGTAGGGATTTGCACGCGGGTCATAGGCAGGTAGTTGAAAATCAGTAAATCTCAAATCGGGCTGCGCAAAAAAAAAAAAAAAAAAAAGTGCACGGCTCGAGCTTGTTCTTCACAGGTCTTCACCGTCTAAGATCCTCTTGTAGCTGATGAACATTCACATCTCAACTGCTCACGTCCGGCTTGAGAATTTACAATAAATATTGATATCAAAAAATGAATACATTTTATAGTTAAAAAAACAAAAAAACAAAAAAAAAAATTAAACAGTCATCAACTATCAACACGAACAGAACCACTTTACATTCCAGTAAAATGTACAATGCAGCAAGGGGGGTTGAATATCATGTTCAAATGATGAAATCCTGTAATGAGATCTTGTATGTTTGGAGAGAACCACTAGAGGGAACCGGAACACCTGGGTTGTACTTGTATGCAGTAGTTCAATGTGAGAGTTTTTTTTTTCTGTTTTGTTTTTAGCACAACTAGTTGAAGAATGCTTATGTAAAGTTTGAAAAATACAGTTTGGCATAGTACGCTATCAGCAGTTGAGAAGATTTAAAACAAGTGAAAGGAGTTTACTCCGGGAACATTATTATTATTATTATTTTTTGTACATTTGGAGATGAGGTACTCGTTATACATTCCTTCCTACCGGCGTCACAAAGCGTCTCAAAACACAAACCTTGATAATAACTGGCACTTAACATCGGCATTGTGTGGTGCGAGAGAACGTGGACGAGATGTACGAGTCTTGCATTGATGCGATGAATGCTGCGAACGATGTTTTACAGTCAATATGTAGCACCTTCTATACAAGTTTGACAACTTTGGTTCTACGACCAAACAAACTGGGAAAAGTTATTTTGCTAGAGTGGTTAATTAACTAGGACCATTTTTAATAATAATAATAAAAAAATAAAAATAAAACATGCGCAGCTGTTCATGATGCCACTTTGATGAGGGGAAAAAAAAAAAAAAAAAAACAATCGAAATTGTGGTCAGAGCAAACTGCTGGACTCTTGACGGTGTTGTTTTTAAAAAGGTTGTTTACAGAATGACCGCTTGCTGATCCTAGGACCCTTCAACGCTGCAGTACAACAGGCAGTTGTATATGGGTGAGTGTGTGTGGGTGTGTGTGTGTGGGTGTGTGTGTGTGTGTGTGGGGCAGGTGAGAGTCTGTGTTGGGGTTGGTTCTGGAGGCCGCGTAGGTCTACTGCATACATGCGGGAGGGGATGGACGGTTAGCCGAACTGGAAAAAGAAATTTCCAGGTCCGGATGCTGTGAGGGACAATACAACAAGGAGGAGTCACAATCTAAGTCTGAGTCAGTCTAGTTAGAATGGTATGATTGTAATATAAGCAAATTATCACAATTTGAGTACAGATCCGTGGTGCATGCCTCACCTTCGAAACTGAAACCACTTGGGCCGCCAAAGAACGCTTTGAAAATGTTGTTGGCATCAAAATCTGAAGAAAGAAAGAAAATAATTAAATAAATTAGTTCAAGTCAATTTATCCAGGCAGCAGGGAAAATTACATACAAACATGGCACGTGTAAGCTTTACTTTCATTCAACTAAAATTAGTGGAAGCAATTTGATATAATTTAATTTCTTTTCATCCAAGACTCTAGCAAAGTAACTCACATGACATGACTGAACGACTACGTTTTCTTTTAATGCTGAACCGTTAGTCATAAATTCATGGCAATAACCTTTAAAGGGACTATGAACAGATATCAGTTTTCAAACCGTAAGCAGGAAGAACAAACTCTGACTATCCATCTTTAATAATTCTTTGATGATCTTTTGACCATGGTGTCTTTAAGCACCCACCCAGGGAGGGGAAATTAAATCTAGCAAAACTATGAAAAAAAAAATTTAAAGTCACACCAACTACATGCATACATGGACATTATTCCTTCAATCCGATTAAAAATCATTCCCATTTCAGATTATAACTTATTGTTAACACAGGAGCCAATCTGATGAAATGTGCTCATATTTAATCTGACATTTTTCTTTTCAAATTGCATGAAGTGGATCCGCCTTCTGTGAAGCATTTTACCTGATGGAAATATAACAGAATATGTTTCTCCAAATTTGAGGTTGGGTTAATAATCTTCCAATATTTTCTGATAAATCCAGCTTTTCAGGTATTCAAGAATTCAGTCTCGTCTGTGAATAGTTACATGCTTTACTACGCATGAAACGGTGAGCCCATCAGTAGTCCTCACTCAGCCAGAGACCCGGCGGATGAACGCAAAGACCGGTCCGATTAGGAAAGGATGCAAAATTTTCATCCGGGAAACTCGAGTCATCCAGTGTTACCCCCATGTGGTGCAAATATGCGTAGAAAGAATATATTTATTCCAACAAGAGAAAAACACCTCAGCCACATCGGGTCATGCTGTTCTGATGTTACAATTTTTTGTAACACACACAAAAACACTAAGCAAATTATTTGCTCCTACCACACAGGAAGCTGTGCTGCCTGACAATGTGTGAACAGTTTACATCGTGCCACCTGCAGGATTACAGAGGAACTGAAACATTTTACCATCTCAAACACAAACATAAAAATTTAACACAGGTAGTCCTCGACTTACGAACAAATTCTGTTCCAGGAGCAGGTTGCAATTCCGATTTGTTCAACAAAAATGAGTGTTTTACACCTTTGACACGAATATACAACGTAAAGCAATACCAATCCACTTGAATAAATCGGTCCCCTTTCCCTACACTGTCATCATGTGGCCAAAAATTTAAACTGCACCTAAGGAAATGAACCTCACAGTGAAATACAAGTGTCGTCTCTGTGCCTTTAAAATCATGAGGGAAATCCGGGACCATATTTTGTCTGAGTTGTTTTCCACTGTATTGGACTGTGAGCTCCATTTTGTTGAGGATTTCACAAAATTAGGATTATTTACCATCAGGACAGTTTTACAGGACTGACATTTTCTATCATCATGCTCTCGGACTGATGAATTGAAACTGGTGAGGCCGACTCATTTCTCCTGCACCCCCACTCACACACATAATATACCGGACATTTTATACATTCAATTACACACTAAAAATATTGTATACAATTGTAAATATTTATATCTGGTGCACTGGAGTGTCTATTATTCGTACAATACTCGCGAGTATTGGAAGTAGAACCACAGTCAGTTCGTATCTGCGGAGATTCGTAACTCGAATGTTCATAAGTCGGGGACTACATGCAAATTTTGAAGTCAGTGTGGTGATGCATTTTCAGTATTAATTTCCACACAAAAGGATCAACGTTTCACTGAATGGACTTGTTTAGTGGTAAAGCATCTAACCAATCATAGATGAGACTGAATTCTTGAAACATTTCCTAAAACAGAAGGCAGGATTTGTAAGAAAAATGTGAAGTATAACCCAACATTAAAGCTGGAGATAAATATTCGGAGCACTAAGACGCAGAGAAGATTACCCACAATTCCGCAGTGCAAGAGAGAGAAAAAGCATTGGCTCAGTTGTGATCATGTGACGCTCGGTGTCAAAATAGAGGCGCATGCGTGATACATGACTCAGTACTCGTGAACCAAGATTTTCGCTCGGCTTTCAAGTCCAAATTTATTAAAAATCCTTGCTCGACTTGCGGAACACTCGCAAACCGCGTTACTCGCAATCTGAGGTTCCACTGTATATTCAGTGACATCACGTTCAGTGACATCACGTTCAGTGACATCACGTTCAGTGACATCACGTTCAGTGACATCACGTTCAGTGACATCACAGTGATGCTTTTTTTTTTTTCATAGTGTGTGACGTGTGCAAGTTGTGTGGCGCCCCCTATGGGCCTGCTCATCGTTGCTTGCAACTATATTATTAGGGCCCAAGCACTATAAGGTGCGCAGGACCCTCTTGTTTTCCCAAGGATAATTAGGGCCCAAGCACTATATGTGCGCAGGACCCTCTTGTTTTCCTAAGAATAATTTTTTTTCCCACCCTTTTGGACTTTTCGGGGGTCTTAACATGCTCAAAAACTCATGAAACTTGTCAGACAGGTTGGAATCTGCTGCCATCAGGATGCCCGAGAGTCTCGTGGCCAGGGGCCCCCACACGCGATTTTGCTGCATAGCTCATACACACTTTCACGTAGGCACACGAAACTTGGTACACATTTAGAGCTCATCGAGCCGAACAACAGTCGCACTGCATGTCCTGGGCTCAACTTAACAGGAGGCCAGTTATTTTAGGTCGTTTGCAAAAACGCATCAGATGGATTTTGATATACTCCTCCTAGGGAATTCATACAATCACCACCAAACCGGGCCGATGTGATCTAAACACATTACGGATGCAAAATTGCGGAGGGATTTTTGATATCTCAAACGGGCCAGCCGTGATAATGTCTTAAACTTACACCAAAAACTTATTAATAACTTTTTTTTTTTTTAATTATTAATAACTTTCTGTGTGGCATTATATTGAGTGACATTATATTCAGTAACATCACATTCAGGAACATCATAGTGTGAGGCTTATTTTCCAGCATCTGCGGCCCATTGTACACACATACACATCACAAATGTTAAAAAAAACACACACACACACACACACACACACACACACACACACACACACACACACACACAACAAACCAAGGGTGGCGATGGCACAGGGTGCTTGGGCCCGTCATCGTTGCTTGCAATTATATTTCTAATTGCTATTATTAGTGGAAAATTAGGGTCCATGCAAATGCACCCAATAACGTCTTTAACACTTGAGGCTAGTCTGATGAGCTAGCTAAATCATTTACACTATCAGATAAAGGGATAATAAATAGATAGATAGATAGATAGATAGATAGATAGATAGATAGATAGATAGATAGATAATAATAAATAAATAAATAACGACCTAAAAAATGCAATGGTTCATATTTAAAAGTCTGCGCTTGCTGGCACAAAGCATTTTTTACATTTATTTTACACAGAGCACAGAATGATCCCTGGTGTAGGCATCTCATAATTCTTTTCCTGAGTTCAATTAAAGCTTCATCAATGCTGTCAGATTTTAAAATTTTGCACAGTAAGAAAAAGCAGCTTATACATTTGTTGTAAAAGAGAGACAGACCCATGTTCATGTCTTCATCCTCTAGATCATGGCCGCTGTCGTAACGAGATTTCTTCTTGGGGTCCGAGAGCACGGTGAAAGCCTCACCCACTTCTTTAAACTTCTTTTCCTCCTCCTTCTGTACCTCTGTACTTGCTCCGCTGTGCCGATCTAAAATGGAGAGAGAGAGGAGAAATATTATACTGAGAGAGATAATGTATGCTATGCTATTTGAAAAGGTAAGCGTTCTGTATTTTGAAGTGTATGAATATGTAATATTCTACCTGGATGGTGCATGAGGGCTCGTTTGCGGTAGGCTTTCTTGATCTCGTCTTCTGTCGCGTTTTTGTCCACTCCTAGAACTTTATAGTAATCTTTCCGTTTGCTCTTCTTCAGCTCCAGCTGAGCGTTCTTCAATAAAGTCTTGTGTTCTAAACAGGAGAAAACATGAGAGTTTTGTAAAGCGGCAAGGAATGACATTTCGACTTTATAGCCTGAACATCAAAATCAGCCCATGTACCTTTAGTTTTCTCTGTCTGATAGACTTTCTCATAGTCCCTCACAGCTTCTTCATACTGTTCTGTGTCCATATAACTGCAGGAGTCGAATGCAGAGATGAGTATGGTATATGCATATATTCATAAAACACAAACGCACACAAAACAGGCTTACCACTGGGCTCTTCGTAAGTATGCTTTAATATAGGATTCATCCAGTTTAATGGCTTTTGTACAGTCTTCAATGGCCTGCTCCAGTTTCTTTAACTGAAACACAGTTAAAATAAATAAATAAATAAAAAGACACAAATATTCATGTGAACAACTTAAAACTTGTGTTACTATGATCACAATTAATAGAGACATATTATATATACTGTATTTACTGTATATATCTTTAAAAAAAATTATGATCGTTATTCTTTTGTGTGGCGATTCACATGTCGCCACACTGATGACAAATTTTTTTAAAATCTATTTTTAAGTTTATAATGGAGATGAACCGGTCGATCAGCCAGGGTCCAGAATCGGAGAAACGGCAGGATTTCAGTTAATGGTATGTCGATCAGCTTCAGGTATAAACAATTCCGTACTGAGTGCAGAAGCTTCCGAGTGGCACAACAAATGCATTTTAAAGCGTTACATCATCAAAAATTGAGCATGTTAAAAGCTTCCTATCTGCTTTTTTCTCGGAAACGAATTAGTCTCTCTTTACACACTCGTACACAAGTGAGAGTTAGTTAAAAACTGCTAGCGTTAGAAGCCCAGAGTGCCTGCCAACTATGTACATCCCGTGTGGTAGAAGTGAATTATTTGCCAAGTTTGTTTAGAAATAATAATTATGGCGGATGTCAGATACACGCTGCTCTGTAAAGTTAAATATTAAACTCTCGTATTTTAAGTAATTTTGTTTCATTTAAAATGCGCTTGGTTTTTAAGCAAGAAAACCAAAACGTTTAAGGAACAGGCTGCAGGAATCATTAAACTTTTTAAAAAGTTTAAATTGTAACAAAAATCAGGGAAAAATTAAATATTGAAATCGCAATTTTAATCCAATCGACACAGAGGTTTCATGATATCGTATCGGAAGAGACTGGTGATTCTTATCGCTAATGATTGATATGCATGTGATTTTGTTAAGTACATTTACATAGGCTGCATCAACAAACCTTCCAATAGCAGCATTTACATGGACCCTAATATTCTGTTAATAATGGGAAAAATAGCTAATCAGAATGAATTGTCAATCGTGTAAACCATGTGCTAATCTATTCGATTGGTAAAGATTAACCATGTAAAACACTTGATCTGATCGGTCATCTCTCGCTGGAATAAATACGTCCTTGTTTGGACTACGTGCGGGTAACATCAAGTGACAAGTTTCTGGGAAGGAGACTTTACTTCATTCATGATTGGTAAACTTTGAGCACAACTCCCTCCCATCTTCCTTTACTTCAGATTTTTATTTCACCAGGTCTCTGGCCGAGGAAGGAGCTCTGATAGTCTCGCATTAAAATAGGGATGGGAATCATAATCACAATTCAATATCATGACATCCAAGTGGCGATTCGATTAGTATTGTGATTCTATAAATATTTTATAAATACTTATAGCATCTGTAAAGTATAATATAAATATCTCTATTCAATAGAATAAATAAAAAATTCGACAGGCAGCACAGCGTCCTGTGTTTTTGGTCAATATGTGAATAGTTTAAAGCATGTCACCTGTAGGCTCATAGAGGAATTGCAACATTTTACCAGCTCAAACATTTTAAAATTGATAAGTAATTACATTTTTATTTTTGGAGTCAGTGTGAACACAAAAGAATCACATTTAGTAGTAAAGTGTCTAACCAATTACATGAGAATAAAGTCTTGCAACTATTTCGAAAGCAGAAGGCGGGATTTGTAAGAAAAATGGGAATTCTAACCCAACCTCAAAGCTGGAGATAAATAATCTTCTACTACTTTTGGTATTTTTCTGGCTGATCAAATGTAATTTTATACCACACACATTTATATATACATACCCATGCATACTTGTTGAACTGTTTTTTATTGGTTGTCAAAAAAAAAAAAAAAAAAAAAAGTAGTTTCAGTGGTGTTTGGAGAGGTTTAAAGGCTCACCTTGGAGCCAACGGTGGCTCGGTTGCAGTAAAGCTTGGCGTTAGTTTTGATGTTGTTGGGATCGATGGTCAGGGCCTCAGAGTACAGCTCGTAAGCCTCTTCAAAATTGCCCTCTTTAAACGCCTGGTTCCCTTCTTCTTTCTTAGCCTTCAGAGCTTTGGCATTCTGCAGTGGCAGAGAAAAGAAAAACTCAGCTTTTAATATAAAAAAATATTTGCACACACACACAAAAAAAAAATTCCTGTAAATTTTCAATAGTGCTTATGCAGATGCAGTTACACAGGACAGGCTAATTTAAAGCACTAGTACAGTAAAAATAAATGGCTATAGAAAACTAAAGCTGAATAAAGGGCCATGTCTGGAAATTGGGAAGCTTTTGGCCGATGCAATATTTCTATGATAGATAAATTGCCTGGTAATGGACACTCCATCAGGAACACTGAATAAAGTATCTGTCAGAAATTTGTCAAAAAGGAATGCTAATAAAGTCACAGGTCTGAGTAAACAAGTAGTGGTTTTAACATTTCTCAAAAGGTCCTGTTCTCATTACAGCAAGTCCCCGACTTAAGAAGATTCCAGTTACAAAGTAGCTCACATTCATTGTAGACACTGCAGTGCACCAGTTACTAACATTTACAATTCTTCTCTAAAATGTCTAAAGTCTGTTATATTGTGTGTGTGTGAGGTGTTGCATTTGTGTCAAAGTCGTACAAGACTCATTCTGTCGGACTTGCAAACGAATCTGACTTATGAACGTGCTCCCGGAACAGACCTCATTCATAAGTCAGGGAGACTCGGTGTATATTGAGAACTCACTTGTCTCTAATGTGATAAAAGTGCAAATCGAAAAGAAATACTACACACACACACACTTATAAACATATTTATACAGCTGACTCACTCTGCAGGCGAGACGGGCCTTCTCATGATCCGGTGCCATGCGGAGTGCCTGAACGAAGAACTGCACAGCTTTATCGATACAGTCTTCATAGTATAAACACAAACCCCTCACATATAGGGCATCACCATTAGTGGAGTCCATCCGCAAGATATCACTGTAAGAGAAAGTTAAACAAATTATTCCATAGCAGTAAGTCATATGGAGTCTTTCCTCTGTGTTTTTTAATGCTGTTGTATGGTTACCTGGCAACAGACTGAGCTTCTGGGTAGCGACCGAGCAGCGCCAGGCATTCCGCCTTCAGCACCTTAAATCTGTGACACGCAGAGGCCGACTCCAGTGCTCGATCCATACAGAACACCACCTACACAGACACGCGCGCACACACACAACAGAACACTTACAGTAAGAGTTGATCTGCAGTCGCTGTAAAAACAGCTACACTGGGCCGATTTCTGATTTTTAATCTACATAAATACCATTCTGAAGTCCCGTTTGTCAAAACCGATCTCCGCCATGCGCTCGTACTCCAAAATGGACTCTGCGTTCTTTAGCTGCAACACAAAACCAACAGACTGTGAGCCCTACATGTACAGAACGCTACACGGGTTACAGTCTTTGAGTCCAACAGCTATAAAAACTTATGGCTCTCTCGAGCTTTTGTGAGCTTTGCCCTACTTGGCTGTAGCGTTAAATATTAGTCATACATGTCAGAAATACAATTCTGAATATACAGCAATGGGAGTAAAAGAAGAAGAAGAAAAGAAAAAAAAACCAACAACAACAATGGATGCAAAAAGGAAAACATTTCAAATCGTGGTAAAGGACACCTACAGGTTAATTCATGTTTCTGCATCAAGTCTATGCCGTATGGCTCTTGTAGTCATGTGCCCTACTGTATACACTGACATGCACTGTACCCCCCCTAAAATGTAATCAACTACAAAGATCATCTTTGATGCCAAAACTCTGACTGGTCCATCTGGGAGAATCCATGTTTCCGGCTTTTTGTGCATGTGTTAATAAACTCAGAGCACAGATATTAAACTGACAGCACAGATCACTTAATTCGTGTTCTCATTCAATAAATTCTGTGCAGGAATTATTAAAAGGTGCCTAATGTAAATTGATCAATGCCGGTCCTGCCGCTCTCACACACACACACACACACACGCTCTCACACACACACGCTCTTACACACAGATCCCTTTGATTTAATACACGGGTTTATTTTCAATTCGGACTGTGGTATTCAGATATATTTCATGCTTTGTCTGTTAAATACAACCTTTGACCTTTATCTTTGAGGTGAAAGAAAAACGTGTTTTAGTGTTAGTGAGTTTTATTTGTTGTGATTCCCGTATGCCGTTAGCTGTAAAATGTACGCGTTTTAAAGAAACTTCTACCGGACATATCTAAACACCAGTTTGATGCCTGAAGCCTCCCACATCAACACACACCGGCAGGATTTCTGTAAAAGCAGTTTATTTATTTATTTAACTGGTCTTGGACATCAATACTGTGTTGCATCTTGAGTTTTAGGGGATGAACATGTTTGACATTCTCTGGGTATTCAGTGTTTTGTGCCATTAAATTCAAATCGCATAAAAAAAATTTACTAATAAATAAAAAAAAATTATTTAAAAAAAGGTCTGGCAACACGTTTTCTAAATGTAGCGTAAAAAATGTAATATTACGATGTTTCTTAAAGGAAAACAGAGAAAAGGACAGAATTGCTTGTTTGATGCAGTTTTGTCTGAGAGAATGTACCCTAATGTAGTTTGCTCGTCTGCATTACAAAACAAACTCGCCATTGAATTGTTTTGGATGCGACTCTTTCAAAATCATAAATTTTTAGATTTTTATCCGGGTCTCCATTCCAGTAAACAAATGTGTACAGCATTTTTTTCCCTTCTGCTTTCATTTCTGTACTGGCAAAGTCTTAAACAAACCAATTAGATTTCCACCTATTGTGACCTCATCTAAGAAGATCCCCTCCCCTGGTTCGCTCATCTCTGCTGTTCTCTGGAGGGGCGTGGCTCAGCGGTAGCTCATTTACACAAACACTGAAATGGCACATTTGTGTGAGGTGTGAAATGAAGAAAGTTTCTGGTATTCAGTCTGGTATAAATACAGTATTTAAGCGGTATTTGAGGCATTATAAGACGAGCTTTAACGGATCTCTGCAATCTGTGTTAACTTGAATTATGGGACCTTTAAATGTAGCGAGTGAGCAGTAAAACTAAAAAATTATTTTTAAAAATCACCCCTAATGTGACATTTAATCCACTCCGGTAAAGGAAATTTCAAGATGCAAATCCAAGAACGCTCAACATTCCTGTTGTGTGTGTGTGGTGTGTGTGAGGATCTTACTTCCTGCTGAGCCTGGCTGTTGTCAGATTCCAGTTCCAAAACCTTCTGGAAACACCGACTGGCAGCCATGGCATTGCCGAGCAACAGGTGGCACTTGCCCTCCCGTAAGTGACCCTGGCGGACAAAGGATGAATGAGTGAGCAAACACACAAATAGTTATTTACTAAAATCTTTCCATTACATCATTACACAGAACTGTCAGGGACTTAATTCAGGGCTCTGATTTCACCAGACAAAGGCAAGGTCTGGAAGAGATATCCAGGCAGGGTGCACACACACACCACCTATGAGCAACTTATTAATCACCATCTTCAGCTATTTGCAGTAGCAGTCAGATGAAGCTATGATCCAACTTCTAAGAAATAATTTTTTGCTCCACTAACTCTGTGTAAAAGAGGGCAGTTATAAGTGGATTGTGTCCTCATTTATAAAGTGTACCGTACTCAATGAGGGAACAATACGGACAAAAACAAGAAAAAAGGGGGGAAGAAAAAACAAAAATTAAATAAAAATAATGCATGACTCATTCGACACTTTAGTGTCACGATTTATTAAGACAAACAGAATCGGTGGAATTAAACTGAACACCAGGTCTGGTCTCCACATGGTCAAGATTCTGCTAGATCATTATATTAACAATAACTTGACAATCAACGCCACTTTCACACAAGCTGTCTAAAACAGAAGATAAAAAAAAAAAAAAAAAATTTTTTTTACACTGGCTCTAGCAGAGAGGTTTGCTGAATTTGGCATTTGGATCGCTGTGGTTTGCTGTGCTGGTGCCAATGTGCCAATGATTTATAGGGAAAGGAATCAGTCACCACCTGATACAATCTCAGATTATCAGAATACCCCAGATTAAATTAGATTATTAGTCTAAATAAATCGAAAACACGATTTATAAATATCGCCGAGTTGATATCACGCTTTTCCCGATTTTGTTACAATAATTATTATTCCTAAACAAACTTAGCAAATAATTCACTCCTACCACATGGAATGAAAACATGTAAATAGTTTAAGTGTACCTCCAGTTGAATTATGAACAAACTGTGACGTTTAGCGCCCCAAATACCTCCAAATTGTCAACACTAGACAATGAGCACGAGAGCACGTGCTGCTTCTAATGCAGACATGCAGGACTTATAATGACCGCAGCTTTCGAATAATTAGCATTTGCTGTGTTTTGAGACCAGCGTGTAATAAGTGGGATTGTGACCAATTCGTTCACAGAGATCGCGCATGGTTTTTGATAATGTAACATCATAAAGCATTTCTGTTCCGCCTTCCGCGCTCGGTACAGAATCGTTTATATCCAAGCTGATCAGCTGATCACAACAATCAAACTCAAAACCAGCCGATTATGGTCACTGACTGATCAACCGGTTCATCTCTACTTAGGGCCCTTTTGTATGAATTGAAATCCCTTTATTTATTTATTTATTTATTTATTTGTTTATTTATACATGTATTGCCACACAAAACAATCGGGATTCATAATTTTTGTCCCTTCATCTCTAATGGATAAGCAATTGCCATCTCTAGTTATACTGCAATGTTAACGTACTGACACTGAAATATCTGACAACGCACATCAATAACGCTCTTCACACTAGAAGCTCAGTTTATACTGACTTTCAAGCAAGTGCACACAATCTTAATCAGTTACTCTTTCAGAAAGGTTTTTCCGGGGTTTTTTTTATTCATCAAATGAATAACTAATCCACCCATCCTTCCAGTGAAGATGTGCACTGCTGCTGTTTCCCAGGTGTTAATATAACATGATAAAAACAGTGAGATTGTTAACCTACACAAATACTGATCGGTTCACTCTTATTCATATCATATGCTCACAGATGGTAGTGATTCAGGTTTAGTCTTAAGTGGATGGAGGTCACATCAAGATTTATTCAAAACAAAGCCACCAAGGAATTAGTTCTTTACAAACTTGCGATGAAAAGACCAATAAGCATTTGTTCTTGTTCCTCTGCAATCCTGCAGGTGGCGTGCTCTAAACTTTTCTTATGTCACAACATCCGAGCGAATGATTTGCAAAGTTTGTTTAGGATTGTAACAAACCCTGAAAAAAAAAATTAACAAAAAATATAGATTCTGGATATTTATAAAATCATTATGTTTACAGAAACGAGATTTACACAATTAGCACCTGGGTATCATGATATTATTGTACCGGAAGCGGCCTGGTGATTCCTATCCAGTCTTAGCATTATTTGTGCTTTTCAGATTTTTTATTATTATTATTATTATTATTATATTTTTAAAACAGCTGCAATTCAGTCACATGTCCAATACATATCCTGGCACTTCAGGAAAAAAAGCACAATCTAAAAGAAGTCTAACGTCACTGAGCATGTCTAATACAGTGATTAGCAGATGAAGCTAGACTTGTGTACCACGGTGCACTATAACCACATGCCTGCATATACTACAAACTAAGTAACCCTTGGTACAACGTTCTGGGCGCAGCTTCCAGAGGATGGCCGTTTGCATTGGGGATTTCAAGATAGTCGCACAACTGTCAATCATATCGGAATTATGAGAGCACAATCTCATACCTGTGCTGCACTAACCAAAGAAAAAATAATAATAATAATAAATCCTATGCAGTGCGCTAGTGGAAACTTAATCTAGGCTAACATTTCCTGCATCAGACTCCTTAAAGAGCCTCAGAACTCCAACCGACACTGTAATCGGAGAGATTATAAAATATCAGAGTGAAAGTATCCTGACTCGTAAAGATCTTACCGCTGTCTGATCGGAGTTATTTGGGACATTATGCCAAACTCACAGACCCGTGGCATTTTTCTAATGCAAAAAAATAAATAAATAAATAATTTTTAGAAAGTGTGAAATCGACTCGGTGACGTCTTACCTTTACGAAGGTGTCATCTAGCCTCACGGCTTGCTGGGAGTCCTCCAGAGCCTCCCGGTAGCGGCTCAGCATCATGAGTGTAGCTGCACGGTTGCCATAGTAACTGGCGTTCTTGGGGCACACATCTGGTAAATCAAAGCAAACGTTAAACTCCAGCTGCACACAACAGGAAATTGAACCAGGAAGGAGTCATAAATGGAACAAGAAGATGATGAAGGGGAAAAGAAGAAAGCTGTGGAGGCTGTGTTTGAGTTGGTCTCTAGGAAACAAGGTCCTAAAACAACATGACACTATGGTCAAAACCTCCACTTTGCTTTATGCCATTAGATGAGGGCATGAAAGGACAAACCTGCAAAAACATGTTCGGTGAAATACTTATGAGCATGAACACGTGGTGCTGCTGTAAGAAAGTCATTCAGTGTGTGAATCGGCCGAAATCATGAAAGAGCAAAATCTACACATTATTAAAAAGGAATATGATTCTTACCGATAGCCCTGGTGTAGTACTTAAATGCTTCGGAGTAGTCCTTCTGAACGTAGTACGCATTTCCCTGCTCTTTGTAGCCCTCGGCTTCCCTGAGGACACACACACACACGGGATGAAAAAGCAGGTAAAAAGAACATAAACAGAAAACAGAAGCCCTCTCACAGTGGTCGTTTTCTAGACCACAGTCAAAACACACACCAGATGCAAAGTATAAAATGTACAGATCATTCAACTGGAATTATATACACAGACTCGTCTCGATTTGAGTCAAACAAAAGCTAAAAACCAGTTAACTAGTAATATCTGGAATTTACAAGCGTATGCACATGATAGCTGATCTTAATTTGACTTGCGCAACATCCAAATGCCTCCACATTACAGCTGTGACTCACAGGCAGACTCGCAAATCAACCTGGATCCATTTTTGCTCGTTTGGTTTAACAGCCTTTGTTTTTAAAGCTGCTCAACTTTTGCTTACTAGTTTGTATAATTAAAAACTGTTATTATCATCTAATAAAAGTTGAACTTCTGTGTACTTTGTTTTATTGATTGTTTAAGGGTCATGTCTCTTATGTACAGGTAGTCCTCGACGTAAGAACATTCGAGTTATGAATTTCCGTTGATACGAAGCCGACCACAGTTCTACTTCCGGTTCAATCACAGAACAGAAGTAGCTCATGTGTTTTGTACTAAAAATTTTTTTTTTAATAAATAAATAAATAAAAATAAAAGTATATTGTGTGTGTGAGTGTGGGGGTGCGGGAGAAATCTCAATAAATCAGTCCGGAAGCACGTTCGTAAGTTGGATTTGTTCTTAACTCAGACAAAATAAGTCTTATACGCCTTTGTCATGAATGTACAATGTAAAGCACACTGCCATCTTGTGGTCAAAAACCATAATCACGCCTAAGGAAATGAATCTCACAGTGAAATGTAATGGGTGTTGTATCTGAGCCTTTAAATCGCGAGGGGAATCACCGGACGCCATTTTTTTCCCTCTCAGAGCAGTTGTCCACTGTATTGGACTGTGAACTCTGTTTTGTTGAGGATTTTTTCCGAAAATAGGACAGCTTTACAGGACAGACATTTTCTATCATTGTTCTCCCGGACTGATTCATTGAAACTGGTGAGGCCACCTCATTTCTCCAGCACCCCCAGACGCATACAATATACCAGAGTTTAGACATTTTATACATTTACTTACTCATTGAAAATATTATATACAATTGTAAATATTGGTATCGGGTATAGTGGAGAGTCTATTTTTTGTACAATACCCGTGAATATTGAAAGTAGAACCGCGGTCCGTTCGTATTTGTGGGTCCGCCTGTACCAGACTGATGGTTAGGTTAGTGTGGCTGCTCAATGGTGTCATTTTATTCAGTTACAAGGCTGCGCTAATATTTGCACCGGCTTACAAACAGCACAGTGAGGACGCCACTGTGTTGCCGGTGACATTGAGGCTCTGCTTGGGTTCACAATAGCGCCCATGGCTAGCTCGCCAACCCGCATTAACTATTAACTAACAGGTCACATACAATCCTTGTTAAATACTCCTGGGAGGAAGTAACAATGACAGCATCTGTCATGTTTTGTGTAAACTGCCAGTTCACGGTGGTATTAAAATCAAGGTTAAGATCAAGTTATTTGTCATATGAACCTTACAGCACAGTGAAATTATAATTTATTTTTTGAAACAGATAAAATTACACATGCAATGCGTGTTGAATATTGTAAGAGAAGTGTGAGATTCCCCAAGATTGCCTGTTGATCCACATGGCTGTAAAAACTCCCAATAACCAGATAAATGGAGGGCGTCGTTTTCACATTAGGCACGATGGATTTGTACCGCCCCCGGGAACGATTACTTGCCCTTCCACACTCCCCCGCTGGCCAGCGTTCACATTATTTTCGCTCCAGTATGCACCTACTTGGTTCGTGAGCCGCATTTAAATGCACGAGAAGAAGAGAAAGAGGGATTTAACCTTTGGGTTATGCCTAATGTTAATATTTCTGGAGAAAAAATTAAAAAAATAAATATATCAAGCCTTACTACTTTATCTGTGTAGGTCAGAGGATGAGATCTGTGTGTGAAATGTTCATAAAGAGATTTCGAGGGGGAGACAGACGGCAGTGATGACATCACGTCTCGCCAGCGATGATCTTCCTTTCTCAGGTGCGATCCCTGTCCGAGTATGCTGTATCGTTCTCGGGACTACCTTTTCCAACTGACTCGTGGACGGTTCCCAAGCGCGGGATGATTGTGCTCTAACCAATCAAAAATAAACCAGACTTGAAATATAATGACTTCTTATACCTTCATTTCAAAGGAGCACTGTAGAAATCTCCTCCATTTTGTGGGGCATGCGAGTTATATCGGACTTCAGATACTAAACAACGCTACATGACCACTTGATGTCAGTTATAATCGAGATTATACAGTAATGCTTGGGGTTCGTTGCGATCTGGAGCCGTCTTGCAAGATCTCCACTCGTGATGAATGTGATCATATGATTAGTGATCTTATTCCTGATAACGTTTCATATTCTATATACACAGCATATAAACTATATGGGTTGCACAGATTGCAACCTCTGCACTGTTACGATTTAGATTTTATAGATGCGTCACATTTTATTAACGTCATCAATAATATGTAAAAAAGGGTGTAATGGGAAGACACAACTTTGAGTAAGGAATATTTTAAAAATATATACAGTCCGTCACCGACTCATGAACGAGTTCCATTCCGGTCTGACAAAGTGAGTCTTTGATACACATATACAATAGCATAAAAGAAACAAACAAATACAAAAGGTTTGGTTCCACATTATACTCTTTATATCTATACATTGAGCTAGAATTCATAATGTCTTTTATGCCAGATGCCGTCATCTGGTCTTTTATCCGCAGCTCTGAATTATCTTGAAATTTCCAGTTCAGTTACACAGACCTTCGTCCTCACAATGATGCAGCTATGCAACTAGAATGACTGAACGGTTACAACGCTTATGCAATTATCATTATTCTATAATTATAAATAACAAAAATGGGACTGGTTAAGTTTTGTTTTGTAATGGTGCTTTCGACTAAACCACTGACAGTACGTGCATTTTGAATTTGCAGCAGGAAGAATTAACACACACTTCCCTGCCCGTTTAGTGCACGTCATTGTGCAAGTCCGAATACAATTTCACCAAAATTACATACGTTTATAATCTCCGCTACAGGATCTTAAAAAGTGCTCAAAAACACGTCACTGGGTCTGCAGTATCATCACTAATTATAGCTCATTCGGCTGTTCATGTGTGTGTGTCACGGAAACAATAACGCTAATTTCAAGAGCGATACACAAATGAGTAACTGTAGCTCTAAAGCAAATACACAATATACAAATATTTTATTGAAATATAGACAGATCTATTACGACCATCTGGCAGAAGGATCAAGCACTTCTGATGTTGCAGGCCAACACACTTCACACGCTGTAACTAGCACGCGGACAACTCTCGGCATCCGGTTTTCTGAAAGTGACTCCGATATACACGTATCAGAGATTACATTACAGCTGAGTGCAGCAAGTGTTGCAGGAAGGATGTGCGGCTCTGGGTCGCAACCGTACAACATAATCATACCTGCTGAATATTATAAGTGATGCGATATGGTGGCAATCCATGATCGATTAACTTGTAGCGGACAGTACCTCTCTGGCTACCAGAATAAACAGGTACAGAGTAGGGAGGAATTGGACACGACTAAATTAGGGAGAAAATCGAGGAAAAATCCAAAAAAATAAAAAATAAAAATACCACATACACGAAGATTAACCCTTAGAACTAAGGAAGGGCAAATCTGTGTGGCAACACACTAGACCAATTAAAAAAATTATTTAAAAAAAATCTGCTTACACTAAAGTCCTGCTGGTGCCTTTTTGGGGTTTCTGATACGTCAAGTAATTTTATTCGTGCATTTTTATTAGGTCACAGAAACAAACAAAATCTACCATAAAAACATGTGATGGTCTATTTTCTTTACCTATGCAACCCATTTTCCCTAATGTTTGTATAGTTGGTTAAAATGAACTAAAATCCAGTTAATGGATTCCTTAGGAATTGCTCTTTTCGATCGGTACGAACACTTAAGCAGTGTGAAACGGTGCTTTCTGGAACGCAGGCATGTCGTCACACGGGGATACCTGAACACAATGAACTGGTCTCATATGCGGAGTCTTTTGAGCTGCGCAGACTGGCATGAGAGGTGAATTTTTCATGAGTTTCACGGTGCAAGCGGTCACACATTACCGTACTGACCCGTTCTCTGTCTCTGTCGTGATATAAAATGCCATCACAACAGGAGGTTTTACTCCCAAACCAGCGTTTCGTCTGTGTTTAAAGAGCGATATCAAATCCACATGGCATCAGGAATAAACGTCATAATGAATCATATTCACTATATTCAAATTTGTACACATCCATCTTCAGCTTCCTGTTCTGGTAACCTGAATGAACTAATTAATTGAGAAAATCACCCGGCAACAGTTAGAGATAGACTGTATTCACTCATAACATGCAAGCAACCATGTAATGGTACTGTGTCGCCATTCCTCATTTTTCATATTAGTTTAAATGACAAATTAAATCAAAGAAATGAAAAATATATTCCACTGAGACGAAATGCAAAATGCTTAGATACAATTTTTTTAAATTGTTGTTTATGTAACAACCCCAGCAGCAACCTCATTTCCCTTCTTGTCTGTTCTGACCACTCAGCATTCAACATCACCTGTATACTAATCACCAACCTGATCATCCACATCTGTTTCTCACTGGTTCATGCCTTAAGTTAGACTTTTTTTTTAATGCTTGAATGATTGACAGGTCACTGTGTGGCCTAACAAACAAACAAAAAACATTCCACTGAAACTGGTCAAGTACAGGGACTGAACTGAAAACGAAAGCCAAAGAGACGAGATTCCTCAAGACTACGGTAAGAAAATACAAGAAGGTCTGACTCTTTTGAAGCATGTAGCCCAAGACTTGTACAGTACACTCTTTCTCTATTAGGTATAACATGGGTGACAAACATCCAAGTTATTGCAATCTGGCTATTCCTAATATGAATTTAATGATCTTTAAATCAAGTCCTACATATTCTCAGTGATTCTTTCGAGCTGTGTTCCAGCAAGCTAGCTCTCTCTCCAACAATAAACATCTATTTAAAAAAAAAAAAAAAAAAAAAACCCATACACAAAAAAAGTGACCTCCTGACTTTGTGTCCCGACATAAGGGTGCTTTATTTAGGGAATAGTCTGCAGTCAGTTGGAAACTATTGCGCAAAATCTCACATCAACAACACTGCTAAAATTAGAATTATAAAGCTTCCTGTATTTTGGATCTTTTGCCCTGCTTTATGAAAGCTACAGACCAAACTCTGGCTGTATCCCAAAAGTGCTCTAGTGAGAAGCCTATCATTATTGAACTCCATTTAAAAGGCGTGTCTCATTCGTTCCTCTCTGTGCATTCCAATGAAACCGCTCACTCGCACTCCATCACTCACTCAGGCAATTTGGAATCAACAATTAGTCTAATCTGCAGGTCTTTGGATTGTGGGAGGAAACCCGTGCACCCGAGGGGAATCCACCAAAGCACGGGACATGTGAACTCTATACCAATAAGATATGAAAAAGGCAAGAAATTATTGTAAATACTTCCTGAACTGGAACTATATGATAGTTGTGATCCGTGTTCAGACCACAGAGGACATTTTATTCTAATGGACCTCTTTATTCCTTTCAATCCTGAGGTTTGACTTATATTATATACCAGACATGGGAATCACCAGGGACCATAACCAATCAGGTACCATACATAATCGACAATACCTAGGTGTCAATTCAATTTGGAATCAGCATCAAGGTCTTATAAATATTTTTTTTTCTCCAAGACTTTGTTAAACTTGTGTTAAAGATCGTGTTAAAAATAATTTGCCTCTACCATAGAGGATGCTGTGCTGCCTGTTAACGTGTGACCAGTTTAGAGTGCGCCACCTGTAGGATTATAGAAGAACTGCAACATTTTACCACATCAAATGCAAGCAAACATATCTATACATATAATAAAACTGCAAAGTTGTCCGTTTGTGCTCGCATCACGTAAAAACTACTGAATGAATTTTAATGGGCTTTAATGGGAATTTAAATGGCCGAGCTTTTGGTAACATATAGGCTTGGTTTCTTCGCAATTGGACCAATGTACAAGATGATATGAAATTAAAAATAGAAAACGCTCCATCATTAAAAAATAAATAAATAAATAAATAAATAAATCGAATCATTAATTCATCTCAAAATTCAACAGATGGCGCTGTACATTTTTTGACACTTATGAGTGTGCAGTTGAAATCTACTCAATAAATGCAATCTTACACCTTCATTCTGCGCACTTAACGGTGTAAAAGAAAGTTTATGTAAATTTCAGCAAATTACTTTGTACATTTGTAAAACATGTCTCTGTCTGTACAATTAAATTCTACGCGTTGGGGGCACAGCTAGTTAAAAATAAATAATTTCAAAGTCAGTTAAAAATTGCCTTAAAGTTTAAACCACAGGCTTGTGAGTTTTCAAACGATCAGTTAACACCAGATCTGTGCGATTAAATCCATCAGGCAATTCTATGGATATTTAGTGGGACGATTTAACTTAAATTTATCGCAATTTTTTTTTTAGAATTGATTCACACATTTTAAATTTTATATAAAAAAAACATTTTTAAAAAACGTACAATGGTCTAAAATTAATTCATTCCTCAGACATTTAGCATGGCTTTTTCAAAAAATACAAACTGCCTTTATCATTTGAAAATACTTGCATTTTTGCAGGAGTATTGCTTTTTTTTAAGCTTATTTATGCCATCTACTGGATTGGAGTGTGGACTAGAAAATAGGCAAGAAAAAAAAATATTGCTATTTATTAGACATAACATTTCAGCAATTAATGCACTGCACTTTAAGGTTTATTACATGGCTTTTAGTAGTTTTAATACTTGAAATCATGTAAGAAATATAGCTGCTTGAGACAAATCAGACAATTAAAATTTGCGCTATTGAATCAAAAAATGGAACTGGCAGTTGATTCATGTCTCTAATACTATTAATACATGGATATTTTTAGGCCAGGTTATCACACCCTGAAAACAAAATATTTATGTTGTTTTCCAACCATTTTAAGCCTACCAGAAGAACCCTCATCAGATTTAAGAGGCTAACTAAATGACAAAGAAGATAAAGAACCCAAAATCACCTTGCACTCGGGCCATCTAATACTAAAGCTGAAGTCTCTTCTTTTATTTTAGAATTGAGGCTTGTATTAAATCCTCAAAATGATCCCATCTTGACTAAGAGCCTGCTATACATCACCCTGACACTGAGCCTGGGACAGTTTATCTCTGGAATTTTCAGTTACTCTATTTGAACAGCAGCAGTGTCCCTGCGTTAGTTCCGTGTCACTACAGCACACCGGGTGACCTTGCGGTTATTCTCTACCTAGCTACAGGAAGGCTAACAGTAAATAACATTGGAGCACAACTGTACGGCCAAAAATAACAACAGACGGCCACCTGAGCGAGGACCGAGACGTTTAATTAGCAGGAAGTGAATCTGACCAGGATAGTGTGAGCGTGAGAGAGAGAGAGATGGAAGTGAGAACTGCACTGCAGGAAAGTAGTTCAAACTAGGTCACAGTGTAGAGGGACTAAAACAAATTACCTCACTCCATGTCGGCAGTAAACACTGCATGTACGTGAACATGTGGAAGAAAAACTTATGATTTAATCTTACTGTGATGTCATAATATTGCAGATATCATGAGTCACTTTTCAAATGTTATAACTAACACGCAGAAATGCTGACAGGATATCCAGGGGTGTTAATACCAGACAATACTAAAAAGAAAAAAAATTAAAGGGAAAAAAAAGTTTCCACCATTTGTAAGTTTAAATGCTGTATAACTGTTTTGCTGGTTTGTTGTCAAATCTATCATGATTTGCGCATCATAGACACACATTCAGGCATCATAATACACTTTCTCTGATTAACAAACTTTCTGATCATATACAATACCAGTCAAAGGTTTGGACACACCACCTAACTCCATGGTTGTTCCTGATTTATATTTCCTTCTACATTATAAAATCCTGAAGGCATCCAAAATGGATCTGCTACTTATGCTCTATAAAGCTTCATAACAGCTCTAATCTGAGGTGCTGTTTGTTAATTGGTGATTTCTGAGCCTGGTGACTCTAAATGAACTTCTCTGCAGCAGAGGTAGGTTTTGGTTTTGCTTTCCTGGAATGATCTTCATGAGAGCCAGTTTCATCATGGTGCTTGATGGGTTTTGCAAATGTACTTGACAATACAGTTCTGTAAGAATTGTCCCAGGACAGCTGATCTTCATGTCTTTAAATAACTAATGACTATTGTTGTTATTGAATTATCTAATTCCATATGCGTTATTTCATAACTTTGAAATCTCTAGTATTGTTCTAGAACATAGATAATAAAATCACAAATCAAAAAAATTATGAATTAGAAGGTGTGTTCAAACTTTTTACTGGAAAAGAATTCAGGGAGAAGTTGCGAACACCGGAACAGCCTCCGCATTATAATACTGCCAGACATTTTTTTTCACAATTTCTCAATGAATTCTTGTAGGGCATAATGAACACCTGAATAGCGCTTTCAGTATTCAAATCCTGGCTCATCAAACAGTCAAATAAATTTTTGAATACATGTGCACAACCTTGCTTCACTAGTTGCCCCACCCAATGTGTTGAAGTTTTACCAAATGATTGGATGGTACGATGCAGCCCAAAGAGAAGTAGAGTTACCATTATAACGGTGATGTTGGTCATTTTCATTTCATGGCACATCTCAAAGAAATTTGTTCACAAGTATATTTTAATAATAGTCTAAATATTTTCTGATCAAAAAGTATCTCTGAAATGTCAGAGTAAATCTCCACCACTACTACTACAACTACTTGTCCTTTGCAATCTGTGAATCTCTAATTATAGATAGAAATGATTGAGAGGCCTTAATGATAGTAAGAATACCATGCTATCTTTATATAAGGTATTTCAGCGATGGTCTAATTTGGTAAAACTTTCCTTCAAATGTGCTGTCACATAACCGTCAACTTGCAGAAACTCCTACAACTTTCAATCTGAATTTAAAACCACACTTTCATTTGTCATTTTAGTGCTTTTCATACATGGAGACAGAGGAAAAGAAATTTGTCTTGAATGAAGCTGCAAACTCTTTAAAGTAGGCCGTATGTTCGTGAATGACGATAAAACATTTAAATGGTGCAGACATTTTAAATAAGGCGGTGTGATGGAAATGTCCACTGCACACACCTCAACACTCCGGTCATTCGTCCCTGTTTTTCTTAATTGCAATGTTTCGCGTGGGATTTCCAGCACATGTGGGTCAACACATGATACTTTATCATGATAAATGCCACACTACTCTGAGCCTGTATAGCCGTACCCTGCTTAAAAGCATGAACTAAGATGGCTTATCATGGAAATCCTGGGTTCTGTTTGAATAATATAATGAGAGAGAAAGCGCAATATTGATGGGGTATTATAGTGTGATTTGTGTGTGAAATTGGCTTATGATGTCTCACTAAAATAGAAGTGACTGTAGAGGGAGAGACCGGCTCCAAGGGAGCTTGAACAGAAAGTGGGTAGTTACATCAGACAGACTTAAACAGGGTGTGCATTTAACTGGATGAACAAAAGATTAGTACAGAGTGAGTCATCACTCTTAAATTAATAGGTTCCAAGAGTGAGTAAGCATAAAATTTAAGACGCGAATATAAGATAATGTATAACTGTTTTATTTTTGTCATGATGGCACGATTGCTTAGTGTGGTCTTGCACCTCCATACTTGGTGGGCTTCCTCTGGGGACTCCTGTTTCCTCCCACAGTCCAAAAACATGCAGGTTAGACTAATTGTTGTTAGACTTTTGGTCAGAGCGGACCACGCTGGCACAGGGCTTACGCAGGATGACCTTACTGATGCAACCCTCGCATTTTATCCAAGCATGGAAGCGGCACTGCATCCAGTGGCTGCGGTTTGAACACTGGATAGGAATCGAACCCGCATGGTAGACGGGGAACCTACCACAGAGGCACCAATGCCCGCAGGTTAGGCTAATTGGTGTTTCCAACCTGGCCATAGTGTGTGAATGACAATAAGTCATAAAGATGTGACTATATCATTGTTTGATGGAGAGTATCTGTCACCACATGTATGCGATGCCATGTGAACAAAATACCAAATAATTTAAGAAATAAATTGTCCATAATATTATACGGGACAAGTTCAAATAGCTCTTAAACATACATTAGGATTTTGAGCCACAAATTAGACTGACGTCTCAAGCCCGTCACACACACACAGTATGCATAGGGTTACACTCCCAAAAGGGAATTGGCTCGGTAAGGTGTGTGCGCGCGCTCACTATGGGGAAAAGCCTTTAGGACAGAACCTTCCAGAGGTTTATAAAGGGAGTCTTGTTAAAGGCGCACTTCCTCTTAAAGGGATGGATACACGACTAACGCTTAACAAAAGCTCGGTGTCATGACGTCATGTGAACAGTGCCAACTATCTAATCCAGTTTTCACACGATACATGAGCAATTCTTAATAGACATCAAAGTTTATTTCTATTCACTTTTCCCAATTAAAAAAATAATAATCCACAACGTTGATAGGGAGGTAGTTAGATTATTATTCAGCCGACATTAAATAACCGGCAAACAGGTCCGAATCAGAAATTAAACTTTAGCAAAAGGACAAGGTGGCGTGCGTGTGGTCCAACAGTAGGTCACAGAGAACGAAACGTTGAAGCGTGTGAACTCTTTTAGGACGTCAGATAACCCTGGGAATAAGGGATAGCAGTGACAGTACGCGCTAGTTAGCACGTGCCATTAAATTCACACGAGCAAATCACACACAGAGCAAGAAAGAGAGAGAATACACTCGGTCCTGAGGTCATCGCGAATATGTCCAACAATTTCGTTTAAAAACTGTCCAACAAAGAGGGCACGTGATGGCTGTGCTTCTAGATGGCTAAGCTAATTTAGCTCACTGTGGCTAGCTCTGAAAAAAAAAAAAAAAGCCTGTTCTCAGAATGAAGCTGAAAACAGCCTGAACGGATAATACACTTACGTCTACATGATTCAGCGTTTCTGAGAAAAAAAAATTGTAAATACGATATGTTATAAAATGTAGCGAAAAAAAAAAAACAGAAAGCGTTCAGGCTGTTTTAGGCCGACAAAAACAGCAGCACGACATTTTTCCACGTTGTACGTTTGAGACAACGTTTCTCTCAGTACGGCACCTAACACGGTGTTATTCGATTAATCTGTATAAATGTCATGTATTACACTGTTGTGAAAATACCTTTCCATCTCCTCGTCGCTGAGCGAGTCCATCTCCGGGTCCGTTGCCGCACCGTTGCCAACCGTCGCCATTTTGCTGTCAAGAACCGCGGACCAGCGTGCGGAGGCTCAAACGCAGAGAACTTAACCACGCCCTCAAATATATACTAACCACGCCTCTTTGTGTGCTCGCTCCGCCCTTGTGACATGCCGGTTCCGCCTTTCTTATGTGTTCTCCCCGCCCACTGCTACACTTTCGAAACAGTCGCCCTTGTTGGAAATACTGTAGTCTACTTATACACTATATTGGCAAAAGTATTCGCACGCCTGCACTCACAGGCATATGAACTTGAATAACATCAAATTCTTAATCCACAGGGTTTAATATGATGTTGGCCCACCCTTTCAGGTATAACAGCTTCAACTCTTCTGGGAAGGCTTTCCACAAGGTTTAGGATTGTGTTTATGGACATTTTTAACCGTTCTTTGTGAGGTCAGACGCTGATGTTGGACGAGTCCAAGTCCTGACTCGCAGTCTCCGCTCTAATTAATCTCAAAGGTATTCTATCAGGTTGAGGTCAGAACTCTGTGCAGGCCAGTCGATTTCTTCCACACCAAACTCATTCATCCATGTCATGGACCTATATTTGACAATATAGTGTATATTGTGAAAAGTAGTTGGCTAAATGTGTTAATTATTGAATTCAGGTGTTTCAGTCAGGCCCCTTATCCCCAGTGAAGGACAATCTTAATGCTTCAGCATACCAAGACATCTTGGACAATGCTATGTTTCCAACTTTGTGGGAACAGTTTGGGGAAGACACTTTTTCTATTCTAACATGACTGGGCCTCAGTGCACAAAGAAAAGACTATCAAGACATGGTTTGATGAGTTTGGTGTGAAAGAACTTGACCAGCCCTAACACAGAGCCCTCAACCCCATCAAGCACCTTTGGGATGAACTGGACCTGGAGATTGCAAGCCAGATGAATGTGCTCGAATAAATGGGCATGAATTCCCACAGAAACACTCCAAAAATCTTGTGAAAGCTGTTATAACTGCAAAAAAATTGATCGTCAACTTTTTGTCCATATAGTGTGTGTGTGTGTCTGTGTATCTGTAAGAATTGTATTATTGTCTTAAAAATATGTAAATGAACTAGTAATCTAAATGGATTTTATCTCTCCTTTTTTGTGTTTTAAGAGCAAGTCTAAGAAGAAGGTAGAAAGTATTTCAAATTGTTTGCTAGTGTTTAATATTATTCTTTCTTTCTATTCTGTCAATAATAGAAAAAGAAAAACATTTATAAAGATTCCCAAAGTTTATCTACAGTAGAAATATAAGCAGTAGAATAAGTGGGAAATTAATTACAGTGTCACTGCACTGTAATATGACATGAATAAGCTGCAAAAACTGTATGGCGTTACTGATACTCTTGACACTAGATGGCGCTCTGTCCTTATTCATCTGCTTCATTCCCATTGTCTCTGAGTGAGTAGTGTTACTAGGTTGCCAGATATCAAAGTATATTGAGGAAATAAAGCGTTTATCTATTACATCAATGATTAGGCATTAATTCTTTCAGATCTAATTGGTCAGAAGTTTCTGATTAATTCTCAACTACAGCAGGTTTAACCACACAGTGTCTACTGCCTTCTAATAAGTTCAGTTCCTAGTTTTACAGTTTTTGTTATGAATGGCTTGCCTTGGCTCCGACATGCTCTGATGTCATTAACTACTGTTACAGCACAGCTACACAACAGAGTGATAAAGCCAGAGCTTTAAGGGGAAAAAAAGTAATTTAAATGACATGTATCGTTCAGTGCAGGACATTTGGTTCAGTGCGAATTGTAATGTTAGATGTAACTAGTGCAGGGTGATACTCTTCATTAACTCAGGTTAACTCAGATCAATGGAACAGGCAGCACATCACTTAGGATTTGTAGTAAAATATTTAAATATCAATTCATAGATATGGACTTTGTCCAGGTTTGAAATGTCCAATTAACTAGTTTGTTTAAAATATATTCAGCCTTCCTTACTAAGCAGTCAGGATTACATTATTTTAGACTTCTCTACGATCGACAAACAAAGTGTGAAACCGGGAATCCGGGTTTTGTTAGCAACATGCTAAGCAACGTGCTAGGCAGCTAACTCGATTGAGTGATGTATATTTTCTTTCCAAAAATCAGTGAACTGTACAGTCAGTGTTTTAGATTTAACATGTAAATAAGCCTGCATATTGATTAATATGAAGCTTATATATACAGTATAGCTCAATTTAAAGTTTTACTTTGTTGATTTCCAATGCTGCGGGCAGCCATGATGATTTGATGTCACTCTGTAAACGAGGCAGAAACTCAGCTTTGGGAATACTGACTCCTGTTGCAGTGATATTTTACCTCATGAAAGAAGGGATTTATTTAAGGGAGTTGTGCAAAAATAATAACTGTGCCGTCTCTAGTAGCAAATAGTGCAAAGAATGTTAAAAATGTATTAAAAATTGTACAAATTGCTTATGGCCCGGGTTCAATTCCCACCCAATGCCCAAACCACAGCTACAGGATGCAGGGCAGGTCCCAAGCCCGGATAAAATAGGAGGGTTGCGTCACAAAGGGTATCCGGTGTCAAACCTGTGCCAAGTTGTTGGGCGGACCAGATGGTCTAAAAATGACTAATTGCTTACAACCTAGACATAATTGTGTTTTTTACATTTACATTTGCGGCATTTGGCAGACCCCTTTATCCAGAGCGACTTACATTTTTATCTCATTATACATCTGAGCAGTCGAGGGTTAAGGGCCTTGCTAAAGGGCCAAACAGGGACAACTTGAAGGTCGTGTGGTTTTTTGAACCTGGGATCTTCTGAACCATAGTCCAATACCTATTGTAATAGATAAAGCCTTGATTTCCTCAAAGTCGCTCTGGATAAGGGCGTTTGCCAAATGCCGTGAATGTAAAAAACACACTGAGCTACCCTGTGTTTTATTTAGCACAGTCTTCTTACACCTCCAGGGTCCGGGTTCGAATCCCACCTCCGTATGCATGGAGTTTGCATGTTCTCCCCGTGCTTAGTGGGTTACTTCCAGGTAGTCCGGTTTCGTCCCACAGTCCAAAGACATGCAGATTAGTGTTCCCTAATTGCCTGTAGTGTGTGAATGAGCATGTAAGTATGTGTTTGCCCTGCGGTGGATTGGATTGTATCCCGCCTCATGTACTAAGGTTCCTGGGATAGATTCCACTTCCCTGCGACACTGTTAACAGGATAAAGCTGTATAGATGATGAGAGAGAGTAATATGGTGTTATTACATACATCCTGTGTTGTTATTACATTAGCGGTGGCTCTCTTGCCACTGTTGGGCCCTTGAACAAGGCCCTCAACCCTAATAGAGGAGTCTAATCTAATAGAGGAGATTTGCGCATACCTGGCAACCCCACATGCGGGTGTAAACAGGAAGTGTTGCTGGTGAGTACAGCTCGAGAGCTTCATTCTATTTCCGTCTGTGTGTATTTGTCCGTTTTTATCGTTAATTTGTGTAAAACAAACTCAGTAGTGACTGTCTGAGAACCGAGCAGCGATGTTGTGTTAGTTGTATTACATGTAAACAGCTGTTCATGTCGCATCTCTGTCCAGATATGAGAGAGCTAACGGTTAGCTTAGCAATGTGTTGGATACAAATGTACAGTAATAAAAAAATAATCAGAAAAAAAAACACGAGAGCCCAAATAAATACATTTATCTTCGTATTAAACTGTATTAAAATGATAATCCTGTTGGTGTATTTCTGATGTTTTATGCAGCGCTGTATGTTTGTTTTAAAGCTGCGATTCACAAGATGTACAAGTGTTACTAAAGCTGTAATGGCCATGACACTGCAAAATATTTTAATTAATCTGTTCATTCGTTCATTTTTTTTCTGCCTCTGAAAATACCTTAACTGTGAAGGATTTGCTCAGTAGTGCATCGTTTCCCTAAAATCTATTCAGAAGACAAAAATAGTTGCAACACAGATATGATGAAATATGTTTCATTACAGCTGTAATTTACTGCACAAGCACTTACATTATAGTATAATATTAGTAATTATTTGGAAGGAAAGGTGGCACGGTGACGTAGTGGTTAGCACTGTCGCCTCGCACCTCCTGGTTCCGGGTTTGATTCCCCTGTGTATGTTGGGTTTCCTCCTGGTTCTCCGGTTTCCTCCCACAGTCCAAAGACATGCAGATTAGGCTAATCGGCGTTCCCAGATTGCCCATAGTGTGTGAATGTTGACCGGAGGTTCCTACTACGGTTGTAAAAATGAGAATAAATACAAGGGTAATCACCATTGGCCTGCACAGTCCCTAGTTGGACTACCCTAGATGGATTCTAGATGAAGGTTCCTGGAGGGAAAATCTGATCATAATTTTCGTTTCATTCTGTAAACCTGCTTTGTGACAATAACCCTTCTCAAAAGCACTATACAAATGAAATTGAATTGAACAAATGGATGGATGGACTTAAACACAATAAGAAAGAAAAAAAACGTTTTAATGTTTCATGGACAAGCGTTATCTACATTATCCTGCTTCTTGTTGATTATAATTAATGTTTTGTGCTACTTGGTTTTAGAGTAAATGAGGGGAACCTGTGTGAAGAGTGATCATGGGAAAGAGCTGTAAGGTGGTGGTGTGTGGCCAGGCGTCTGTGGGGAAGACGGCGATCCTTGAACAGTTACTGTACGGAAATCATGTTGCTGGTGAGCCAGAGAATTATTATTATTTACTTTGTTTCTAAATTAGTTTGATTGCACAATCATAGCCTACATTAATGAAGTATATTCTTTTTTTATACAAAACAGAGAGAGAGAGAAAAGTCTCCAGAAAAGTGTGCAGGTTTTCATTGCACCCAAGTCAAAGCCACACCTGATTGAAATCAGCCCATTGAAAGCCCAGAACAAATGATTAAACTGGTTGAATTAGGTGTAGCTACTGCTTGTTGTGGAATGAAAACCGGCCCACCCTGGCACACACACACACACACACACACTGACACGCGCACCGGCCTGATTGGTTCTGGAGAAGATTCGACACCTGTGCACTAAGATGTTCCCGTATGATTTTTGCGGCAGGTTCCGAGCCCATGGAGACGCTGGAGGACATCTATATCGGCTCGGTGGAGACGGACCGGGGCACGAGGGAGCAGGTGCGTTTCTACGACACGCGGGGTTTGCGTGACGGAGTCGAGTTCCCGCGCCATTACTTCGGCTTCGCTGACGGCTTCGTGCTTGTCTACAGCATCGACAGCAAAGAGTCGTTCAAGCGCATGGAGGCTCTGAAGAAAGAGATCGACCGCTGCCGTGACAAGAAAGAGGTTCAGGAACTGGGCTTTATCCTTCTTTTTATAAACAGTGCTGTGAAAAATTATTTGTTTTTGTTTGTAACATATTTGTCATACTTAAATAATTCAATTAAATTCAATAAAATTTTATTTGTATAGCGCTTTTAACAGTTGTCATCATCGCAAAGCAGCTTTACACAATCAAAAGAATTATTTAAGTTTGTATGAAATGTAAATGTGAATCAAAAAATGGTCAGATAGTCAGATAGTCCCTGATGAGCAAGCTGAAGGCGACAGTGGCAAGGAAAAACTCCCTGAGATGGCAGTAGGAATAAATAAATAAATGATTCAGATCATCAAACAAATTTTAATATTACACAAAGATAACAAAAGTAAATACAAAATGCAGTTTTTCGACGATAATTTTATTTATTAAGGGAAAAAATTTATAAACCTACCTGGCCCTACGAGAAAAAATATTTTCTCCCTAATTTAGTCGTGTCCAATTCCTCCCCGTCACTAGGAGGCTCCCACATTAAGGCTACTACTACCACTCAGTCGGGAGGGCCGAAGACTATCACTTGTTTCCTCTGAACCAAATGATGCCAGCCCACCGCATCTTTTCGAACTGCTCGCAACACACTCGGAGGACAGCGCTATCCGCTCCTTCTGCTTGCGTGAGTGATTAATGTGGGAGCACTGAGTACGTCTCATCCCTCCCCTCTGAGACAGCTCGGCCAATCAGGTCTCTATAGACCTCCGGCTGCGAGAGGTTACAGCATCACCCGGGAATCGAACTCGCGATCTCCGGGTGATAGCCACTGTGCCACTCGGAGTGGAAGGCAGCAAATACTTTTTCATGGCATGGCACTGGCACTGTACAACACAGGTGTCGTGAGGTAATTTTTTTTCCAGTGGGCACAATTCCATGTCATTGTCATCTAATATTTAAATTGTTCATATAAATTTATTTGCAACATCGATTAATGTTTATCACTGACACTAAACACACTTTACAAACTGAAATCCGGTAGCTATTAATAACACCGTTGTCATGTCGTGAGCTGAGTTTGGCTGCTACAGCCGCGACGGTGAGTGGAGACTCCTACACAGCGCTCTCCAGTGGGAATGAACCATAAACAGAGAGGGATGTCTGCCTCATCTAATGAGACGTCTAATGAAAATTTAAATATACCGAAAAGCACCCGTGGCTTCAGCATGGTATTTGTAAGGCTAATTAAAACACTCACTGCAAAAATAGAGGGTAACAGTTTCTACAGCTGTCTAGTCTAAACATTCTGAGGTGGCATGTGTCCCCTCAGTTTGAAAGCTTTACTTTGCAGTCATGATTCTGTCCTCATGGTAGAGCCATCAATGCACGGCTACGTATATGAGGAACTTAAATGCATTTTGGACTTATTCCATGCTGAAGTCTATGCATGAGTTCATATTGAATCAGTTACAGACAGTAACAGAAATAAACAGAAATAAATAAAAATAAATAAGAAATAAGAAAGGAAAAAGAAAAGAAAGAAAATCATGAAGATAAAACCGTACCATTTTATCGTAAATTTCCAATGTTTTGTTACCTACAAGAGCTGTGCGATTTAATTGATTATAATCTTTCCTTTGCAATTGATTCAATTCATAAATTTTTTTTAATACTTAGTTTTCCTAAGATTAGTATCGCTTCCTAATCTTGTTTTGCATTCATGGAGGTTTAAAAAAATACAATACAGGACAGTAAAACAGTGTAAAACAGGAAAAACAGACTAGTGTTTTGTATGACGTTTGACCAACTAGCGACCTGCGTTATACAGGATTTGAATGGTTATTCGATTCTTTTAGTGTTTAATAATTCACAAAAATACAGCTGCTTGAAACAAATCCGACAGTAAGATTTAGACACCCAGCATGCACTTCCAGCTTATTCATCAACACCACAGTCGTCCCCTGAACAAAGACAAGGCGGGAACAATCCTGTCATCACACTCCTGTGTTCAAATGGAAATGCTCTTACTTTCACTATTAAAGTTTTTACTGTTGGTTATTTACCACCAAATGTGTTTTGTCATTTCTTTGACGAAGTTCAGCACCATCCATCAGGGTTTTATAATGTGTTGAGGTGTTATTAACAGAGTGTCATTACAAGTCAGACTTTCAGTAAACTTTGGCGCTATTGGATCAGATCAAATCAACAGTCGAACACCCGTTGAATCTACCTGTTGATTTTTCTACATCTTTCTGTATGCGTCCTCTTGACTCGTCTTGTCTCTGTTCAGGTGACGATTGTGGTGTTGGGGAACAAGCTGGACGTGGCCGAGCAGAGGCGAGTGGACAGTGAGGCGGCTCAGCAGTGGGCTCGTCAGGAGAAGGTCCGGCTCTGGGAGGTTTCCGTGACCGACAGACGCTCTCTCATTGAGCCCTTCGTCCACCTGACCAGCAAGATGACCCAACCACAGAGCAAGTCCACCTTCCCCCTGAGCCGCAACAAGAACAAGAGCAGCGGCTCTCAGGACAGCTAGACGGGGAGGAAGGGGACGAAAAAGTGGGCGGGGTGAGAGGAGACACTAGACACTGGACACTAATATAAAGAACTGATCTTTTTTTTCTTTTTTTTCCATGGATGAATGAATTCTTGCTTGATGAATAATTTAAATTGTTTATTTGACACATTATTATTGCTTTCTGTAGAATTAGCCAATGTTTATGCTTTTAGTCTTTCAGTGTTTATCTTGCTGTATAAAAGACACACATTTACCCCAAATCAGTGCTGCTTGTTCGTGAAATCTTATGTTACTGACTTCACGCTGCTTCTCAGTCTGGGTTTTTGCGCTTGCCTCTTCCTGACATTCCGTTATTTTCTAATGTACTGTGTATATTTCCTCTGCTTCAACATGGTTAGTAAATGCTTTGTGAAAGCGTATGATTATTTCTCTACAACGTTATCAGCTTTCTCCAGCCTGACGTAAACGCTGTTACTATAGAAAGTAGGTCAACCAGTGAAATCTCCCTTGCAGTGCCGTGTACGTGTGTGTGAGCCGCGCATACTTTGGCTAACAAATTAAAACTTTGCAGTGCTGCAGCCCTTGGGGATAAACGCTGTCTGTCTGTAGCGTGTCATTTCCTGTCCGATGTCTATACACATCATCACCTTGAAACATAAATTTAGTCAGTCATTCAGAAATGACAATTCTCAATAGGTTGCTGTGAATAATATACATTAAATACAAATAATACGCAAAAAATATGCACAAAATACCAACATAATAACAAAACCCTAAGTAAGAATGGCAAATACAAAAAAATTATAGTACCAGTCAAAAGTTTGGATTAACCTTCTAATTCAATGTTTTTTTTTTTTTTTTTACGTTCTAGACCAATCTTGGAGATTCCACTATGAACTATGAAACTAGATGTATGTATTCAAGTAACAACAACAGTCACTTGTTATTTTAAGACATGAAGGTCAGCTCTTCTGGAACAGTATTGGTCAAGTGCATTCGCAAAACCCATCAAAACCATGATGATGAAACTATCTCTCATAAAGAACATTCCTGGAAAGCAAGATCAAAACCAGCACCTCAGATTAGAGCCGTTATAAAGACTTTACAGAGCAGAAGATTTCATTCAGTCACCTTTAGCTTTTGTTATAGCTCCCATTATGGTGGCCAGTTCATATGAGAAAATTATTCTTGATGCTCCCAGAACCACATTTTCCTGGAACGTGAGTCCTGAAGAAAAGCTCCACAGATGTGATGACCTGGTCATTCAGTACATTCAGGTCGTCAGCTGACTTCATTTTATTGACACATAACGTTTGCTGAGTCTAGACTTGAGCAACTGAAGCACCCAGTGTGTGTGTATATACTGTACATATGGATGTCAGTGGTAGGTCTCAGAGTTAAGGCTCTGGGTTACTGACTGGAAGGTCTGTGGTTCAAGCTGCCCCTTTTGAGCCCTTATGTAAATGTTAGGGCAGACACCCTTATCCAGCGTGAATTACATTGTTCCTCATTTTACATCTTAAGGGGGCTGTAGTGGTTAGCACTGTCGCCTTACTCCTCCAGGATCCAGATTCGATTCCCGTCTCTGTGTGCATGGAGTTTGCATGTTCTCCCCGTGCTTGGTGGGTTTCCTCCGGGTACTCCGGTTTCCTCCCACAGTCCAAAGACATGTAGGTTAGGTTAATTGGCGTTCCCAAATTGGCCGAAGTATGTGAAGGAGTGAGTGTATGTGTGTGTGTGTGTGTGCCCTGCGATGGATTGGCACCCTGTCCAGAGTGTACCCCACCTTGTGCCCCAAGTCTCCAGGTATAGGCTCCAGGCCCCCTGTGACCCTGAATACAGGATTAAGCGTATGGATGATGAGTGAGTGAGTGAGTGAGTGAGCGAGTGAGTATACATCTTAAGGGTCTTGTTCAAGGGCCCAACAGTGGTTGTCTGTTGGTGCTGGGGTTTCCATAGTCTAATACCTTAACCACTGAGTGGCCCCTGGCTCTTAACCCACACTGGGATATGCAAAGAGAGGAGCAGTGAGCAGTTACCAGCTAACATTCAGGTCTTAGTTGTGTTTTAACGTTTATACAGCTAAATATTGAGGATGTCATTGTGAATTAACAGACTCGAAAATGCACTTCCAGGTGAAGGAAATGCTTGGTAAGGTCCCAAACATGGACGTTTCCTGTTCAGTGCTCTCATTGGCTAGAAAAATATACACTTCCACAAGTGATCGATTAGGGTCAGTTCATTTAAAGCTAGACACTGAAACGATGAGTTTGGAAAAGGAGTGAAACAACAATAACAACAACAACAACAAAAAAAAACACGCAACCACATGGATCTTGTTTTTTAGCTCACATTGTGGAGATCTCCAAGACTTGTGCACATTTTTAAAAAGGAGTATAACATGTGACTTTGTACAGTATGTTTACAACATGAAGTGTACTGTGCATGTTCACTTCTATGCACTCACACACTTTCTCAGCTACTGTGTCCGGTTATTGTGAGCGTTTTTTTTGTTTTGTTTTTTGGACTTCCTGTATTTTATTGTCCAATCAGCTGCTTAATGAAGCTACATTGTCCTGACAAGCTCATAACTATTATAGGTATTGTCACATAACTGAATACAATACCAATATTTTATCACCATACCCTCTCACCTCTCCTTCTTCTTTGAAAATTCCGAAAATTTTACCTGGTTACGGTGTGTAGATGAGTGCAAAAGTCAGCCCACCTGTTTTACCACAACAGCAAGCAGGAAAGTGAACAAATCGTAGCTAAGGTCACGTCTCCTATAGTCCAGCTGTTTACTGCTTTAACTGAGTCCATTTGGCTCTGAACCCTGCCGTGAGCATGTCAGTGTTGTTTCTTGGAGAGAAAGGAGCAGAATTGCTTTCTGTTTGCCCTTTATCTCCTTTTATATAGGGCGGGTATTTCATTTCATTCTTGGCTAAGCCTGTGGTGACCTTAAAATGAGGGCTGCTCTCGCACCTGGCACAGTATATCTCTGATAAAAAAAAAAAAAGTCCCTGTGTGTGTGTATGTGTGAGAGAGAGACAGACGGGGAGAGATGTGAGATAAACAAGATTTAAGAATTAAGATTGCCTTAATTCTTGTCCTTTATATTAATTCCTTCTGTCTTACATGCATGTAAGACAGAAGGAATTAATATGAAGGACAAGAATTAAGACAATTAAGACAACAATGAAATACAGCGGTACCTCAGCATACGAGTACAAGGAGTAATTTTGTATTGCAAAACACCTTTTTCCCGTAGAAAATTATGTAAATGCAGTTAATCCGTTCCAGCTTTCAAAAAATATTACCAATATTACCAATTTTCAACACTATAATCACTCACTCATCGTCTATACTGCTTTATCCTGTATTCAGGACGAGGGGGAGGGGGGGGGGCTAGAGCCTATCCCAGGAGGCTTAGGGCACAAGGCGGGGTGCACCCTGGGTGCCAATCCAACGCAGGAACACCAATTAACCTAACCTACATGTCTTTGGACTGTGGGAGGAAACCGGATTATCCGGAGGAAACCCACCAAGTACGTGGAGAACATGCAAACTCCACGCACACAGACAGGAATCGAGCCTGGCTGGGACTCAAACTCAGACCCCGAAGGTGCAAGGCAACAGTGCTAACCACTACATCACGGTGTCGCCCCTATAATCATATTTTTGCATATAAAAACTATTTTGAAAAGCCATGTAAATAAAAGTAATTAAAATATGACATAGACATTAAAACTCACTTAACCTTAATTTATGATTCCTCTTGGCACTCACTGCTTTAAAAACAAAACACAAAGTGGCTCCCTTTTCTTCTTGCTAACATTGTTGGGACCCATGGTGCTGTCTTCACTAAATCTTGTAAAGACAAAATGCAAAAAATATATATATATATAAAAAATATACGGTAGAAAAAAAGATGTAAACTTGCTTTGCTTGGCTTTCCACTGGCTCCCGGACATACGCGCAACTTAGCTGACATTCAGTTCAAAAATGCTTCGTATGCCGAGACAATTCGTGAGGACGTATGCCGAGGTACCACTAAAAAATGATTAGAAATTCCTGAATGTTGCACATTATTTCACATGCTCTTTAATTGAGTCTATTTACAAAGTGTTAGCATTTAAATGCACCGCTAGTCTTAGCTAGTTACCTGATCTGTATTCTGTTTTGCTTCTTAGCACTTGTAGGGCAACACGATTTACACATGAGAACAAGTTTAATAAGCAAGACTTTTTTATTTCTCATCATTGTCCATAGAGTTTAGTTTTACTGTATATGTTTGCTAAAAATGTTTTGTAGTCACGAATTAGTTCATAGATCTTCATCCACTGGAAGCACAGCCATTTCTAACTATAGGAGGTAGTGTACTGTATAGGCAGGAACTTTCGGCTCAGAACGAGAATGCAGCATCTTAATTATGTAAATCCTTAATAAAGGAAGGAAGGAACATAAGTAACTATTATGAAACTAGGTAGGTCTAATTAACGACACTGATGAAAGAGTGCAAATAGCAAAATACACATTTAATGCCAAGAAGTTAAATAAATTATTAATGTGGAAATAATAGGAAAAAATCTAAAGGAAAAAAAATGGAAGCGAAAGGAAAAAAAAAAAAAAGACTTGTCCAATCCTAAAATAAATGATTATTATAAATTTTTTTCTTATTGGAAATGTTATATAAAAAGACATGGCTGTATTTTTTCGATTATATTATAAAGTGTAGCTCAGAAGTCTGGATCTATATGTACTTCAAACTGGCTGCCTGGGACTTCATGAAACGACCCTGAGTGTACACGCTGAATGCAAGAACACTGAACATTGCTTCACTCATCAGAATTGATGTAGTTCTGTGCTGATTCTGGTAAACTACTGACTATAGAGATCCCTACATCAAAGGGTTGAGCAGTGTTACATGTATGTCTGGTTGTGTTCCATCTTAAGTGGTTAGTTTCGAAGCCATCGTGAGTCTGAAATAAAGAAAGAATATAAAATGGGAAAATGGTTCAGCTTGTGTTTATAGCTTATTACATTGTTTTTGCCATGAGAAGTGGTTTTAGTCAGTGTGGGTCCCCTAGTGGATGTGAAGGCTCTGTGGTTGGGCCATAAGAGATCATTTACAATAGGTTTTTCCTGGAGAAATTGTCACTTAGGGGTGAATTAATGTACTGGTTTTCCTGGGACAATATGGCTTATTTGTAAGCCATACAAATAAGCCATTTTTGCCATTTTGCCCCAGGAAAACCAACCTGAGATCTGGCCATCCAATTCTCCTGTGTGTGTGTGTGTGTGTGAGAGAGAGAGAGGGGGCCTGGTTTGGCCTGGTTGTCTTAGCAATGCCTTTGGCTTCATGTCATGACTCACATGTTGAATGTAAAAATCAGTTAAAAAAAAAATATATATATATATATATTATTTTAAGATCCCAAACAAACCTTGATAGCTCCCAAACGGTTTAAACAATCTTCTCCATCTTAAAGCCTCCATATCTGAAGGGGTATTTATTTTTGACTGGCTTGATTGATTTCTACCCAAGTTGTTCACGTTCCTAGACACGAAGTCTTGTTTTATAAATGGACCATAAACGAGTGGGATAGAGGTCAGGGGAGAAAAGTTAAGTTAGGCAAGGATACCAAACAGATCCTCATAACTCAAACAGGGCATTTTGTGCTGAGGTTTCCCAAAATACAACAACAACAACAACAACAATAATAATAATAATAATAATAATAATAATAATAATAATAATAGTGTGGTGCCCTAAAGGCATCCCTACTAATAATGATCTGAAACCTTACATTTTAAAATAGTAATTAAGTTTTAAATGAACAGAACATATTCATGATTAAACATTGACATTTAAAAAAGAAAAGAAAGGAAAAAAAAATAAAGGAAGCTAGTTAAGAAATAAAAAATTCTGATATTTTTGACATTATTGTAACTTTAACCCTATTTGGATTGATTCCAAAACGTAGTCGGTTCATCTAATATATGTAATATTGCATTAAAGCAAATGAATGATTATTACACCTACTTCTAGACATTTGTACTTGTTTTTACACAAGCTTGAAATAGTCTTGTTATATTGGTAAATAATAATTTTAAGAATTAGAATTAGAAAAAAGGGGCAAGTCAAATTTCTTGTGAATGAAGGCATAAAACTTGACATTTGAATGATATAAACGCTTTGAATGAGGCCGTGTGACTCGGAGCCCACTGCAGTCGTTCCTGTGAACATTCAGAAAGTGGAGCTCCTGATCCTTGAAACTAGACGGGGAAATTGCCGCCAACTAGAGCAAGAGATGTATCTGTCTGTGGGAACTGTACACACAAACATTCTCCAACACCACTTGGACATTACAGGAACTCGGCTAGGAGTTATCGCCACATTCCCCGTACAATCCGGACCTGACTTCAAGCCATTTCCACATGTATGGACCACTAAAGGAGTTCCTGGGAGGCCAGTGTTTGAGACGTGAAGCAGGCAGTCCAGTCATGGCTCCGGTGTACCTTGATGGTATCCAAGCACTAGTGGAATAAGTGCATTAGTGTAGCAGGGGATTATATAGAGTAATAAAGTTAGTTTTAACTTGTAAATGAGTAAAAGCATCGAAAACATGCTTAATATGATGACAATTATTTCTTACATAGGAATGTAAGTAACATATTCAAGGTACTGTAGTTCCTCTTGTCTGATTAACCTTAGCAGTGCACTTAAACACAAGAACATGTGGAAAGAGGAGGATCTGAGAAGTGTGTGAAGTAATGACAGATTTATTTCCCTTAATATTGAATATCAACATTCCCACGATCCCCAGAAACAACAGGCACACTGCTGAAAGGAAGATCCAATTGATTTATTTTTTCTCTCTCGCTTTCACGCTCTCATTTTCACTCATGCTCTGTACAGTAAAACAGCTAATGAAATAAAATGACAAAAAAGTTCAGCTTTTTCTATGTTTGTTACTGGGTCAAAAACAGAATGAACAACTTTATTTCCGTCCAAAGATACTGGCCATGTCCCTTTGAAGAAGACAATCAGCTCATCTTCTCACGTTTTAGAAAAAAAAAAATAGAATTATAAACAGCATCGTTGGCATACAGACAGACGGACAGACAGACGGACAGACAGACAGACAGACGGACACACTCACAGACATACACTCACCGCCCGGTCCTGATGAAATGCTCACACGGTGGAATGTACGTGACACACAATGTGTTCGTTTGTGCTTTTGGACCATGTGCTCATGAGTCGTGAATGTAGCTGCATACTTGAAACACCTAGCATAAACGCGGTATTAAAAATACATCTACTGTATATGGAGCTTATTAATGAAAATCCGTCATTGTGGCAGAGGAGGTGTGCATGTGTTTGGGAAGAGAAATCACTCAGAGCATTCTAGAAGCTGCCTAAAGGAATACTCTAGTGTTTTTTTTTTATTTCATTTATTTTGTCCACAGCATGTATAGCAAGGACCAAAATGTTCTGCGGAAACAAAATGGAAACTTGTTTAGTCCGAACTGATTTGTAATAGAAGTCTAAATGAGTCTTAAGAGTTCTTAAGTGAATAATATATGCTTATGTGTGTGTATTCATTATTATTAAGGATAATCAGATCACATGTTCTAAACAAATACGTACGAGATACAGTATAGGCGAATTTTTTATGATATCTTTTTTTAAAAAAATTTTTTAATCTTGTCAGAAATATTTACAGAGTATGCATCACGATGGAGGCTGTTGAACACAGTTTGTGCAAGGAGCATACAGAATTTGAGTCTGTGCAAGAGTACAATATGATCTTGCAGCTGCCATCTTTGTTTCCCATATGCCAGGTACAGCAAAGGAGTCGTGTTTATAATTACAGCTGTTTGTGAGGAAATAATACACGTAGTCCCCGATTTACAAACATTCGAATTATGCATTTCCACAGATACAAACGGCTCAGGGTTCTACTTTCGGTTCGATCACGGAGGTATCTTACATCTATTGTACCAAAAATAGGCACTGCAGTTCACCAGATACCAATATTTACAATTATATACAATATTTTCAGTGTGTAAGTTAATGTATAAAATATCCAAAATCCGGTATATAGTATGTGTTTGCATGGTTTTCAATAAATCGGTCCTGATGCACAATGATAGAAAATGTCTGTCCTGTAAAGACTGAATGCTTCCTGTCTGTCCTGTAAAAGATGCTGAATAATCCTAATTTTGCAAAAATTTTGCTGTCCACAGACTCACTTTGTCGGACTTACGTACAAATCGGACTTACGGACGTGCTCCCGGAACAGAACCCGTTTGTAACTCGGGGACTACCTGTTCTACACAATTTAATATTTGCCAGTTTGTCATATGTGATAAACAGACAAAATGATTTAATGAGTGCTTGGGCACTCGTCATAGTCTGGGAAAAGTAAACCAGTTACATGTTGCCCGGTTTCACTCCTTACTCAAGAATATGTTGCCTCACATTCTTTTATTTTGAAAGAATTATTTCATTCAGATTCAGTTGTGACTAAGGCAATAAATACACGTTATTATAACAGTGATGAACGGCTCAGTGATGCTGGGATTTGAACCCATGACCTTTTAATCAGTAGTCCAACACTTTTATACAAAATTCTTTTTTTTCATTCAGATGGGTTTCCAGTGTGTGTGTGTGTGTGTGTGTGTTTGTGCAAACAAAACGTTTTTGAAAAATACTGTACATTTTGTCCATTTTTCATTTTTGTAATTAGATTTCTCTCTATTGTGACCTCATATCAGACGATAGCTCCCAGCTTGCTGCTATTCTCTGGATATGACAGAGCGTGTTTGAAAGAGTAGTGTAATATATATTAATACAATTAGTTTGAGGTGTAAAAATGCATTATGTGAAGGGTTTTTCCAACTGAGGCGGCACCATGTCTTAGTGGTCTTAGCACTGTCACCTTGCACTTCCAGGGTCTGGGTTCGATTCCCGCCTCGGATCTGTGTGCATGGAGTTTGCATGCACATTCTCCCTGTGCTTGATTTGTTGCACCGGTTTCTTTCCACAGTCCAAAAAGTGCAGATTAAATGAGTGTGTGTACTGTATGTGTGCATGCTCGGCAATGGATCGGCACCCTGTCCAGGGTGTATCCCGCCGTGCGCCCTAACGCTCCTGGGATAGGCTCCAGGCTCCTCGCGACACTATATACAGAAATATAGACGATGAGTGAGTAAGTGAGTGAGTGAGTATTTCAGCTAGAGAACTAACACACACACTGTGGGTGAACTCTGAGACCTGTGTTAACCCGTGTCAAATTAGACAGTATGTGTCCTTTAAAATCCTGAACCCCATAAGTTTTTAGGCCACATTTTTCCAAACATGGCATATAAAGATCATGTTGTAAACTTACACAGACTCAAATACTGTTTTTTTTTTTCTCATGAAGCAGTCAAAAATGAAGTTTGTCGAATTTCCCTTATCATAAAAAAGCTGCGCTGGTTAAAACGTTCATAGCATTCGTTTATTCATTCATACACCCTTAGGAACTGCCTGGTCAGGGTTATTAGTTATTGTATATAAGTATCATGCTAGTTTATTTGTTTGGAGAAATGCATTAGGACTGAATAAATTTGTTCGAAAATTGTTATAACCAGATACACACAGCGATAACTTGCACAACACCACTGTGTTAATGTCCTGTATTGCTTCACGACACTATATACAGTTAGTACCAGCTTTGGTAAAACTTTCATTCACATTTATTTTATTCTGAATTAACAGACTTTATTGCCATTTTATTTATTCCTGTACATTATACTGTACAGTCATGATTTACACTTTCACCGATTGCTCTTGGACTTTCACTGCAAGTCAGTCTGACTAAACAGGTTTCACTAATACTGAATGTACTGTCTGGGGTAATGACGTGTACACTACAGACAGAGTTGCTAGAGAACACTAGAGTATTCCTCTCCTCTATGAGAACGTATGCAAACGGAACAAGACCTTGCTCCCTTATTGCACTTCCACTAAAGGACTACTGGAGTCGGTTTTAAAAGCACTGCAGCAAATGCGCTGCGAAATGCCTTCGTCTGTCTCGTCACCGCTGGCAACCGATGTTTCCATGGCTGCCTCCTGTCCTACAAGACGTACCATTACACAGATTCAATCTCGTCCAGAGGGCGAGGCGGGGAGGGGAAAAAAAAAACACAGCGAGAAAATGTCGCAGACCTTTTCACCGGCATTAAATCAACACCGACCAAAACGGAGGAGGAGACGAAGACAGACAGCGAGATGACCAGTGTCACATAGACAAGTAAAAAATCATGGCTAAATTCCCATTTCATATAAAAGGAAACGTGTATCACACTCTGATTATGGCTATTGCAGCTCCAAACAGTGTTATTGCTCAACATATTTCACATACTGAAGGAGAGAACAAGCACAACACATCTCCAGGGCCCTTTTCGTATGTGCGTGTTTGTGTGTGTGTGTGTGTGTGTGATGATAACCGATATTATCCACACCCAAGAACACACACATGTACACATGTGCATATAATGTACACGCACGGATAGAGAGACAGAGAAAGACAGGGATTTCTGAACTTTCAGGAAACGCCATCAATGGATCAAAGATCAAAAGGATGTTTATCAAACAAATAAAAAAACTAATTATTTGTACTTTGTTCATAGTTTGATTACTTTATAAAGTAGCAGCACTTTAAAATTCTCTTCAATGAGGCTGATTATACTGTATATGAAAAAAAAAACGCATACGGCTTTAGTATCTAGTTATAATGTGAGAGCAAATAACGTTGTACAATTTATACACCGCTTTGTTTTATAATTTCACTAAATCCAAATACACCCATCAGCCATGACATTAACGTTAACAATTAACCAGGTGAATTGAATTAAATAAATTAGCAATTTATTACAAGTAAATTACAAGACCTTCAGCTTCGAGGGTTTGATTCCCGCCTCTGGTTTGTGTGCATGGATGCTCCCGCCGTGCTTGGCGGGTTTCCTCCTGGTACTCTGGTTTCCTCCCACAGACCAAACACATGCAGATTAGGCTAAGTGACATTCCCCTTAGTTGTGTGTGTGTGTGCCCTGTGGTGGATTGGCACCCAGTCCAAGGTGCCAGGGGTGGCTCCAGCCCGCTGCGACCCAGTATCAGGATAAGCGGTATAGAAGATGAATGAATGGATGGATGGATAAACCCAAGGTTTATCTATGCGTGTGGTTACCAAAGGCCATTCCGTCTGGTCCGATCCCACAGAAATCCAATGTAGCACAAAAATTGGTAAAAATGCTGGTTATGACAGAAAGGTATCAGAACCTGCTGTGTTTGAGGCTTTGCAGGCAAACAGTTCAAGGTAGTTGATCCTGCCTCCAAATTTCACAGATCCCATGGAACAACATCCATTTAATCCGCCAGACAAACCAAGTCCAATCCATGGAGACCCCGCCCCCGCAACTCAGACACCACAGCGCCCCCCAGAGGTCTCATGGGCACGATATTGGATTTTATGTTTTGCATTTTAATATTATGGCTGATCGGTGTATTCGACTGTTTTTGCTCATGTGTTATAGCATGTTTTCCGCGATGCTAATAACCTGTACGTCGCGTTGTAAACCCTTTTCACGTCTTTGACCCATCCACATCCTGACCCACACCCTTTGTTGCTCTGCTCCGGGTTGGATTACAGTATGGCTGATGTTTTACTCTGTTTAACTTCTCCTCTGATGGAGCTGAAACAGGAGCCCTGAGACTCGCCCGTCACTGAAGGCTTTTGAAGCTGAAATGTCCCAAATGCTATAAGACATATCATTAAATCATGCTGTTTTTTTCTTTCTTTCTCTCTCTCCCGCTTTTGCATAATCTCTCACACACACACACACACACACACACACACACACACACACACACACACACACACACACACACTCAATCACATACATACAAACACACCTTAACATCCTTCCACACTGATCATTTTTTTTCTTCAATATATTAAATCATATAAAGTAGGTAAATATACTAACTCATTCTTGGCATATATTCTTATTTCGTAGTCTTTGTAATCTTTGTAATGACCTGGCGAACGGTAGAAGACGCTTCTGATAGAAATCGTTCTTATCATAGCGATAATGACGATAAAATGACTCTGATAAATTTTCCTACGTACTCTCTACATATTTATAAATCTACATACAACCTAATATAGACAACTTTTTTTTAAAAGTAATCTTCTTAAAGACTTTGTAAAATATCTTAATATTTCAGAAGATGGAGGAAAAAAAAAGAATAAACAGATGCATGAAGGTAACAGATTGAGCACGGCACTGCAGGTCAAAAGATAAACTCAGACATTTGTCAACTTTAATCTTAATCTGCTGCTCAGGTGAATGTGTGTGTGTGTGTGTGTGTGTGTGTGTGTGTGTGTGTTTGACTGATATGAATTTCAACATTAGTTGTGAGGAAAAGAACAGAATTTCTGTTTAACCCAAACTCACTGTAATGTGAGTCTAAAGAAATGTTTTTGTAAATTACAACTTTTTTATTTACTTTAAGGATTTTTTTTTGTTTGTTTTTGTAGAAACTTTATGTGAAAATGTTCAACATCAAAAGGAAGCGTAAATTACACTCATACTGTCTATGGAATATTATGCAATCTTTGGGAAAGTATGACTAGCATACAATAATTTTGTTGGACTGTACAGAAAGTAATGCAAAAGTGGCCATAACTTTTTTTGTTCAAAGGGCACATATTGGTATGGAGGAACTCGTCCTCTATACAAAGGTGCTACTCAACATCGCCTCCGTCCCGAGCCATGCGTTTGAACAAAGCAGCGTATGGACCATCAACTGCGACAAAGTGGATTTTCAAGGAGGATTTCAGAGTTTTCTTGAGATGTTCCGGTTTTGTCACCCACTGTTCAGACATACGCCCTGTAGACTTATTGTCATTTCCAAATTTGATTGATTGTGTGCAAGCTTGTTCTGTGAAATGGCCTGGCACCCCATCCAGAGTGTAGCCCTTTTCCATCAAAGTGCACCAGGTGCTAGTTCATGTCCGAAAACCTTCAGCATCAAAACCTTCTAAGAACTGGCATTGTTTTTCCTTGGTGGAAAAGGGGTATTTCTACACCTGCACTGTATTGACGAACACCATTCCTCCTTTAACCGGTGTTTTAATGGTTATAGGGAAAATACTAAGAACCAAAGACTGTGAAGGCCACAGGAAATGTTTTTTTTTTTTTTTCAAATCTATTCAGGGTGATGTGGATGTGGGCGGAGTCATTATAGTATAAATGCAATCACACAAAGAACTTTTGTGTGTCCATACAGAAACACATCCCTCCTTAGACTACTATTATAAATGAGATATGTATAAGCAGCTTTTCTGTTCTTTTCCACACATCAATATTCTGTTCTTTGATACGCAAGTTCCACACATGGTGGATAAAGATTAAAGTTACAAATGCTGGAGTTGTCCTTTAGAAATCCCCAAATCATCTGGAAAGAAAATAAATAAATAAATAAACGCAGCGCTCATAGTTGTACAGCAGAGGGCGCTGCTGTACGCCAGAGATGCGCTGCGGCGTCTATGAGAGAATGAGGCCGATGCGTGTGTCACGCATACACACATACTCATACTCATACATACACACGCTCGAATAACATGGCGAGGATTTGAAAATGTAATCGGGTGACTTGAGATGAATTTTGACTGGCAGGATGACCTTTGTGAGGTCTTAATGAGATAACACTGAGAGCAAAATATCCCGGCGTACGGGGAGGCTGTTCTAATCATCTGCGCGCGTGTGTGTGTGTGTGCACGTGTGTATCAGTCTGATTCAAAATCATCTTATCTACGCAGAAAAAAAAAATTGGAACACTGATTGTGTGCGCGTGCGCGTGCTAGCGATGGAGCACTGATTTGCCTGCAAATTGTCATCTCAGTGCACTGCACTTGTACTCACTGATGAGTCTGTGATGATTACCCACGATGCAAAGCGACAGCTCTTATGTTTTTTTTTTTTTCAGGGGAGCAATAACATGTTTGTTTGTGTCGGAGGGAGAAAAAATAGCGAAACTTCAGATTAAAAAGCATAAACATGGATTTTAAAAAAAAGCCTTGAGTAAAGGGATGTTTGCATTTATCTCACTAAGAAATGTGCTCTATGTCTCTAATGCTGCTGTACTTCTAATAAATTACACAGTAAATTCCTATGGTTAATGTCTTATAAAACTATACGAAGTCCCAGCCAACTTATACGAGGCTCCACGCGCTTCCCTGGAGGCATGACCTATCAGTCAACCTCTATTTGAAGGAACAGAGAGAGGTGGGCGGGTCAATGAGTTCTCTAGGGCCCTCCCCCTCCCGCCAGCCTGGGGGCCTTGTGCGCGCGCGTCTCCTCTTGTTTCCGCGTTTTCTCTCGAATCGTTTTTTTCTCTCTCTTTGTTCGGTGTCTTTGCTTTCTACCTTTCTGTGCTGCATAGTTCAAGAGTGATCCTCTTGTGAGGGCCACAGTCCTAGAGGAGAGTGCAGTGTGTGTGTGTGTGTGTGTGTGTGTGTGTGTATCAGTGTGTGAAAGTCAACTGTTCCCCCCCGAAATCATACCTGTACCGTAACTGTGCGTGTATGTTCATGTGTGTTTGTGTATGTGTGTGTGTTTATGCATACTTTAATAAGGTGAGAATAGGATTGGTGTGTGTGTGGCCCGCAGTGGTCCCGGCGCAGGCCGAAAGAGGGTGGGGCCTAAGATCGGAGCAGGAATGAAGGCGGCGCCGGCGGGGTGTCGGAGAGCCAGCGGATTGGTCGCCACTGTGCAGAGCGTGGGCGGAGTTATAGGAGCAGGCAGGAAACTGGTGGTCAAATTTTTAGTCAGCTGCTTCTGGAGAGCCAGTTTGGTCTTAAAGGGAGAAAGAAAATGATACAAGTGATGAAAGAAACATCACTAAAAATTGTGTAAACAAGTGACAATACACTAAAGTCTGAAATGAGAAAGTCTAACAGCTTTTGTGGCAGAAAAGTGAATGAGCAAACGTTTATTAACACGTGTACCCTCACACACACACTATTTATACTGGTGTGCAGGTGTGTTACTCACCTGTGAGGAGAGAGAGGTGAGACTGTACTGGTTGAAGACTTTCTTCATGGCTGACATGGCTCCTCCTGCATAGCCATTCCACCTGACACTCTGCAAAGGACAAGAGACATCCATGAGACACGACTGTATAGAAATATACTGTATATATACCTGTACGTGTGAGAGTGTGTGTACGTCTTACAGACACCACTGAGGTCGGTTGAGACTTGCTGTGAGGGCTGAATTTGGGTTTGGGAGGCTTTCCGGCCAATCTGTCTTTATGCCTGCGACTGTTCATGTGCTGGAATGAAAAAAAAAAAAAAACAAGCAAAGATATTTGCACGTAATATGAATATAAATCTAAAAAAAAAAAAATTATCGAACTCATCAGTAATTCATTCTCTCACTCATTTTGTCAGTGTGGAACTAATAATGAGATCACCCATGTCACGTTACTGAGACAAAGCAAACTCGTCTGTGTTTTGTCTGTGACAAATATCCTTTTTTCAGCTCTATATAAGTGGAGGCATACTATATCACTTATAGGGCTGGGGGTTCAAATCTTCCCTCTGGTCTGTGTGTGTGAACTTGAGGCAACATGACATTTTTCCATTGCTCCAAAAATCCAAGCTTGATGCTCTCTAGCAAATTCTAGCCTTTTTTTCTGATTAGTCTCACTCACAAGTGGTTTTCTTTCACATACCTATGGCTTTTACATGATTAAGTCATCTCCAGTCATGATTCTTGTAGAAAGGTGTTATAGGGTCCTTAATCCTGTTCAGTAATTAAAAATTTCCTTAGTTGTTTTCTTTGCTTGATGCAGATGCTCTACAGCTAATCGGGGGTGTCTGTGAGCTCACGCAAGCAGAAGGAGCGGATAGCGCTGTTCTCCGAGTGAGTTACGCCGTCCCCAACAGTGCAGGGGCGAGCAGTTCGAAAAAGATGCGGTCAGCTGGCGTCACGTGGTTCGGAGGAAACCCGTGATAGTCTTCGGCCCTCCTGACTGAGTGATAGTAGTTGATTAATGTGGGAGCCCCCTAGTGACGGGGAGGAATTGGACACGACTAAATTAGGAAGAAAATCTGGGAGGAAAAAAAAAAACCTTAAATGTTCTGAGAAGTTCCTTATTCAGCTTTATCCTTGACTTTAACTCTTAAGGTTCCTAACTGATATCTAATGAACATCCTGGTGCAGTCATGTGACAATCTGTGAATTTCTGTACCCATGACATCATTTCCACTGTGTTTCTGGGTAGCACATGTGACAGAACTAGGTAATTTTAAGAAGCTTGTTTTTTTGTTACTGAAAGTAAGTTCCATCCTATTTAACAATTCTTCATTATTTAATAACATCTCATACTTTATAATTAACATGCTCTTATTTAAAACAAATTAATAATATACTGCTAGGACGTACTGCATGTCATATGTCACGTTAACCCTAAAATTGTCAGGGAAACTGCCATGTGACGTCTTAGAAAATGCCATGTGACGTCTTGGATCTATCATAATTACCCTTAATGGGAAAATGGGCCTGGGTTCTTATGGGTTTAAACCAGTATGAACTAAGATACATCACAGTGTCCTGTGGCATTATGCATGTCATACACTTGGAGCTTGTGATTTGTTTAAATCGGCTATCGATTGTTTCTCACTGCGAAATGATCTGCCTTTGTGCATAATGCTTCCCTGACAACTGGTAAACTAATCTGTTAAATAACGTGACACTTCCATACAGAAAGTGTCGGTGTGTGTTACCTGGTTGAGCTGGGTCTCCGAGTTGACGTGGATCTCACACACTTCACAATGGAAACTCTTGCTGCTCACACCCAAGCTGCCCTTGTTGGCCAGTCGCTTGCTTTTACACGCGGCACGGGAGGACAGCGCCTTCCCTCGTCGCCGTGGCAACACGCTCTGTCCCTCCAGCATCAGTTTGTGCTTGATGCCTGGAAGAAATAGGGGTTGGGGGGGGGGGGTCATGAACCAGTCACGAAACATGTAAACTACCACCATGTGCTAAATCCTCAAGAGAATAACAAACAAGCTAGTATAACAGACGTGTAAGGTGTTTATTATTCTTATTAAGCAGACCTCAAATATACAGTAGGTTATTTTATAGAATAATTACTGACTGTGCAGGTACAGTATGTGTATGCAGTAGAGCAGTGTTACTGGATTGTCTTCCTGGCCACTTTACTGCATGGTTCACCTGATAGGTAGTTTTAAGAAAACTGAAGCTTGTATTGAGAAGGTTTGGATGGAAATATAAAGTATAATAGTGTCTGCTTCTTTAAGGTCACCCGAAAGAAAACTGTGTTGCATAGATTGTAATATGCGTTTCCTTTTACCCTCTAGTGTGTTCTATACAATCTTTAATAACCTGCTGTCTGACTTCAGAACTGATTTCTCTGATTTCTCCAGCGTCTTTTGTCCACACACACTGCAGAACAGATAACGCTCTGAATATCTTTTCATTCAAAACATCAATGGAGTTTAAATTGAAAACTGAGAAACAATGTGTTGCTTATCTCGGTGACTTTAATATACAAGAATTGTGTTCCACACAGCGTGCACGCATGCATATACTGAAAGTTTATAGGGTTTTATTTATAGTTCCAGCTAGTAAAATATCAGGCTAATTTACAATCGTTTCTGCTTACATTCCTCTGCATGATACTCGATTCTAAAAACAGGCTAATCCTAGCTACAGCTAGGTGTCATACAATGCTCTGAGCCAGACTAAAACAAACAAAAAACTATATAGTCTGTCACAGAGCATTGTACTGTATTCTAGCTGTAGCTGCTAGTTGCTAGCATTAGCATTTAGCACTCTTTTGAATCAAGTATCAAGCACAGTATCAAGCTGCAAAACTGAAGAAACGATTGTAAATTAGCCTGACTGGCTTTAAACTCTTAGCATTACTGCTGATTCAAGGAAAAGTCCAGCAACTAAAAAAATTCTCTCCGAGTTGCTGGACTTTTCCTTGGATCAGCAGTAATGCTAAGATTTTAAAGCCAATGTGCTCAAAAATAATCTTCTCTTAAATAATGTTCACAGTCCATAGTGTATAGCATTCAGAGTAACCTACGAGCGTGTTCAAGTCAAACCGCGACTTTTTTTTTTTGTTTGTTTTTTTTGATTGTGCAGAAAAACGCAATATGCATCTACTTGGTTTGTGAGCTACTATTAAACACAAGAGAAGCAGGACGTTAACATTCACACTATTATTTAAAAAAATTAGGGAGGGGGGGGGGGAATGTCAAGATCAACACTATGCTATGAGCAGTGGTATGGCTGTATAGGTCATAGGATGAGATTGGCACGTGGTACGTGCACACTTTGAGTTTCAGATGTGACACTAATGATGTCACATCTACTGTAAGCAGCGATCTACTTATGTTCCCAGGAACAATTGGCTTCCATATCTGATTCGATCAATGCATGGTTCTTGAACTCGGAACGATTGTGTATTGATCAAAATGAACCAGAATTTGGTGGTCAAGTGTTCTTGGAAACTATCCTAGTTTTACCTATTCGATGGCAATACTTCTATAACTACAAAACCAATCACAGTATCCGTTTATTTCTATAAAAACACTCTGTACCGCTATTGTGGGCTTCCAGTTGAGTGACGGAGTTGACTGTGACTTTGCAGACAGGACAGTGCAGGTGATGCTTGCTCCTCCTGGAGTCTTTCTCCCTTGGGGCCTCTTTAGCCAGGCTGTTCTGCTCGGGACTTGCCTCGCTGGGACCAGCGGCATCCTGCAGGCTGTCTGAGTGCTGCGAGGGAGGAGAGGAGACGGCCACGTCTGCGCCTGACACTTCAGATACCGGAGTGAGCACCACCGAGCTGACCTGAGCCTCGCTCAGCTTCGCCACGGACTCGGAGTCACACTGTAGAGCTACGGAGAAATAGTGAGAAAGGGACATGGGGTCACCCTGCAATTCATAAAGCAAAGTCATTTAAACTGCTTATTACAACATGACTGACACACTGATTATAAGGCACCAATCTTTTTTTTTTTCTCCTTCAATTTCTTTATCTGTTTCTGCCCCACTGATCCTCAGGTCACTTCTTTCTTCACTCCTCCCCTAATCGAGTCTTATCTCCCTCGAGCCCAGTGCACTCCCATCATAAATTTAAGTGCATTAGTGTAACAGAATCAGACTCTCTTTACCAAGTAACACCTGCACACTCACAGCCAAGACACACACACCAAGTGTTTTGAGTGTTACCCAATGCAATTCTCCCCCTTTCATTAACTTTCACACTTCATTCAGGTGTGAAAAACCTTTCTTGTGTGCATGCAGGTCCTCTCTTTACTACATTTCCTTTGGACTGGATGTACTGTATTTTTCTTCTCACACCTTTTGGCGCTTCTATAAAATCCCCCTCACCAAGGGATTCTACAATTACAATCTCACTGATGGCCCGTTTAAGAGCAACAAGGTTGTTGTTTACTGAGCGTCGAATCCTGAACTGTTTTATGCATTTTCACTGCAAAACGACTACGCTCTGCTTCAGGCTGTATCACAGCACGCTGGCCGAGAACATTTTATTAGAACAGCATGCCTTGTCATGTGTTATTCCTTACCTAGAGTGAATATAAAAAGAATAGAAACTATTTGTAATAAAAATTATTCTAAACATCATCAGGTGTATCTAATCACCTTCGGGATCCAATGGCTTCCATTACAGTTATGATCACCTGTAATGTATTTCATTAGCTCTGAATAAAAGCGGCTCTTTGTAGAGGACGCCATGGCTTGGTAGTGCAACTCAAAGCAAACAATCGACTACGGGTGGCAAGGCACTTACAAAAGTGCCAAACTGGATGGCTGAGCAAGAAGGAGACTACTCCAAGATGGTACCAAGAGGCCAATGACAACCATCATCAGACCTAGCCTCTACTGTAGTGTACATTACAAGTTCTCTTCACTGTTTCTCTTCATTTTCTGAACTTGATTTTATGAAATATCTTCGCACAGGAAGATGTTTGTCGAAATGATTATACGAGGTGGTATTAAACAGTTTCGAGATTTCATGCCTCGCCTTTTCCGGTCGTGGAGATGACGGCTCTTCCACTGTGAAGACTGTTGCTTTGTCTCACGGTCGAACCTATACATTCAAGTTTCGTCACCATGACACCATGGCACGCGGACAGAATTTTTGGGAGACTTCGACGTTATGTTCTTTTCGGCCCCTTGGTTAGCAGCTTTGGGGTGAGCTTGGGAGCAACACGGCACATGTTCAAATCACTCCTGGACTGTTCCATATGACACGCTGACAATGGCAGCAATGTTGTGGATTGAACTCCGACCATCAACATGCACAAGTTGTTCGATATTTTCAGGGGTTGAGCTCGTTGAAGGTCTTCTTGATCTCTCATCATCGTCCAGTGATATTCTTCTGCTCTTGCCACTCAAAACACTTCATTGCAGCTCCCTGTATATACAGGATGATGTCTTTTGGCACACTGACCTATGATGGTCGGTGCTTTTTGCGACTGTGCGCCTTGTTCTGCCATCTGCGGGCATGTCACAAAACCTTTCTCAAAAGTCTCAAAACTTTTTGATACAACCTCGTACCTAATGGTCCTCATATAAGAATCTTACAGGGATTTATGGTAGATCAGAATCAAACTTTTTGGCTTTAGCACCGAATGGTATGGCAGGTGGAAAGTCAATACAGCTCATAATTCAAGATGGTGACGTGAGAGGTGTGTCTCTTCAGAAAGGACTAGAGCAGTGGAATAAGAACAGAAGGGACAACTGATGGAGAGTAACACCTACAAATTCTTCAGGAAACCATTTTGAAAGAGCTGGATTTTCTCCATACCCACTGCAGCATTCATCTTGTGCATACCCATTGGCTAGACTCATGACAATATATATATATATTTTACCTTAGAGATTAAATTTGGGTTGAACAGATGGTCAGACGTTCTTAAAGTACAGCTTAAAAAGATTATTGCTATTTTTATAGCGTTCATTAGGAAACTCCCACACGTCATTATGTAATGGTTGGAAACGGATGGAAACGTGGGATCCGGCTGTGTGTTGGTGAAAAAAGGGATGCCGTAAGTGGAGCGCTTCACTACATGATGAGCTGAAACGTGTGAGTAAATGAGATTGTGAGGCTGACAAATCTCACACACAGCTGTCCCTGATAATGCATGCAGGACACACACAGACACACACACACACCCACAGAGAACCTGATAATGCTGTGGTTTCTCTGCATGGCTTTGCACAGTAATTCGGTGTGGTATAAAGTTCATGCAGCGCCTCAGAGAAAGCGTGTGTGTTCGTTCTCAGACAAGTACACGTTTTATGCAAAAACTGTCATGCATTTATATAGCCGGAAAGTAAAAAAGGGTAGGATATGAATCCACACACCCACACAGACGTACCGGATTCATGGCTTTGATTACAATAATGATAATAACGAAGATAATGATGATGATGATAATAATAACACTAATGACAATATTAATGATGATGATTATTATCATCATCCTCTTTCTCATAATTAAGTCTTTCTTAATCATTAATATAGCAGAGCTGTGTGTGGATATAATAGTTCAGCCCTTCTGTATAAACGGTGCACGCGTCGGTGCGTAAAAAGTGCTGAGTCATGCTCGCGGTCTGCGCTTACACGAATCACTGAGCTTTGAAGATCGGTGAAGATCATAATTCTTTCTTTTGCTCAGTCTCATTTGATTTATTTTTTTTAATGCTTTGTCAGCAATACTGTCAGAAAATCCATTACATATGATCAAATGAAATCAGTTCGTTATATAGTCCTGTTATATAAGGCCAAGTCATCGTATAGAGTACAGTAAAGAAAGTCTTGAGCCACCCCTCAGTTCTTATAATGTAGATTCAATTAAATGGAATTTAATTATATTTAATCATGTAGATTAAAGTAAGAAACTGGAACTAGTGTTTTACTGTGACAGACTGCAAAGCACCTAAAAATACAATTAAAAAATTGGTTGTTTATTTAATACCCTAAGCAGCGACCTCATTTCCCCTCTCGTCTGTTCCACCCACTCAGCACTCAGCATCACCAGGATACTAATCACCAGCCTGATCATCTGTCAACATCTGCACCTGTTTCTCACTGGTTCATACCGTAAGATGTTTTGCTATGCTTGAAGGATTGACAGGTCACTGTGTGGCTTAAAAACATTCATCTGAAACTCATGAGGTACCTGTACAGGGACTAGACTGAAAAAACTTTCCAAACATGAAAGCCAAAACAGTCCTTCAGGACACCTGGAGAACTAGTCCTCATAGTCCCCCTCGACTTACGAACATTCGAGTTATGAATTTCCACAGATACGAACGGAGCGCGGAACATTCGTAGATACGAACTAATCATGGAAGCAGCTCATGTGCACCAGATACCAATATTTACAATTATATGTAATATTTTCGGTTTCAAATGTTGTGACATTGAAAGCTTATTCGAAACGATGCCACAGTGAATGAGGGCCATATTCAAAGCAAAAGAAATTTTAGAGTGTGAGACTTTTTTGGCTGGGCAGTGTATAGTCTACATTCATTACATCCAGTAGCTCAATATATTAGAAATTTCCATTTCAATTTTGAGCACATTACTATTCATGCTGTATCAATACAGTGTATCTTTCAGCCTAGTTGAGTACATGCATGATGAACACTGCTGACTTGACACAATGAATCTAGAATATATGAGGGGTTCACATTTGAAATTACATTGTAAAAGAAAATTAAAATTGTACATTTTGAAATCGAAAATGGGCTCCAATATATGTGTTCACCGTCGCACCGAAGGCCCGTGAGGTCAAATCCAGATGATGTGACAGCCATGCACGCACTCACTGCTCATCTACACCACTTTATCCTGTATACACGGTCACAGGATGCCTGGAGCCTATCCCAGGATGTACCGATTCATTCTAGGACACATACACATCACAGCTCATACACACACTATGGGCCAATATTACTTAATCTGCAGGTCTTTGGACTATGAGAGGAAACCGGAGTACCCAGGGGGAAACCCATCAAGCACAAGAAGAACATGCAAACTCCACGAACGCAGGCCGCATGCCAAGAATTGAACCCAGAAGAATCTTCTCGTAATGGCTTCTGAACGTTTCCAGCGCTGCTATATTTTTGTGTTTCTACATAAATGGAATGTCCTTCTTTCTACTTCATGACGGGACATTTTAACACAGTTACTATCCTGAGACTCTGAAGGCTGCCGCAATGTTCGCTTCGTGCAACTATTTCTGTTCTACACTGTGTCCAAGGTTTAACCTCCTGGTCGAGGGAAACCCATTTTGGAAAAATGTCCTGGTACAGAATTCACGATGCCATCAATCTTCACAAAAGCCCCAGGACAATTTGCGTCCTATTCCTGACATATTTCCGACACGTTCCCGGAACGGAACCTTTTTCTGTAGCCATGATTGTGTTAGTGGTCATTTATTTTTGGTTGCATGGCTTTTTCGTGTTAAAACATTCTTCCTATGTTGAGGGATGATTTCACATGTACTGTCTGTAATCTCATAGTATGGCACTGCAATACAGGGACTTGACAACTGACTATTTGCATTTGTTTATTCTTTAGGGGCAGAAAAAAACTTTGAATTTGATCAACTTTATTGATTGATTATTAACCAAATCAGAGAGTGAATCACAGATGAGAAATCGAAAAAGCTGACCGGATAAAGATGAAGTTTTGCCTTAAAACGACTCCAGTATGTAAAAAATTCACTTACAGTACGCCACTCCAGCACTGTTATTTCAGCAGTAAAAATATGAAACATTATATAGATGTTTCTGTTACTACATTGTAAATTCAATTTTGGTTTCATTTGCATTTTTTCCACGTTTTTTTGCATTTTTTTTTTTTTTTGGGTCGTCCATTTCTTTGGTGGTAATTTTAAGGGCCGGCACTGAATACTTTATGGTCAGCCTGGCCGGGAGCGCGTGTGTGTGTGTGTGTGTGTGTGACTGTGACTGTGTGTGAGAGGTGATTAGCCACTCAACCTCACCCCCTCGTCTGTCCGTCTCTCTCTCTCACCTGCTCTTCTCTTTGTCGTGCCTCTCAGCTTTTAATAGCAGTTGACATGCTTAATGCGTGCTGATTGGCCCCTGCAGCTGCAACCTTAATAACTGAACAGTGCTAATTTCATCAAGTAATCAGCTGCCTGAATGTGTGTCTGTGTGTGTGTGTGTGTGTGTGTCTGTGTGTGTGTGTGTGTGTGTGTGTGTGTGTGGTTTAGCATGGAAGCACTCAATGATTAGCTAAAGCCCCAATGTGTGTTCATACAAAACAGTATTGGTGCAGTATATGTGCGCTTTTTTCAACAACTTCACAATCGTGTTTGATGTACGACTGAGGAATGAAGTCCAGCGCCAGACTCTAATTATCATAAAAGTATTTAAATTATTGCCACTATGAAAGCAGCAAAAGCTAATCAACTCTCTCACAGCCACCAAGTCACTGTCTCTTCTATGTTATCTTTTTTTTTTTTTGAATGCTTCCTGTCTGAGTGCCTCAGCAGGGATGGGGTGGAATATTAACATGAGATTTGATAAGTTCAGGCTTCTGTTTAATTTGCAAATGGACAAGGCTGACATTAATGATGATCACTTTGCACATAAACTAATGCCTCAGTTCTTTACGCAGCTCTGTATGCTCATGTAAGAAACACAATGTAAGCACCAAAACCAAACACGACAGTAACAACTCATAGGTGAGTCGCGGTTTGGCGAGAATGAAACAATCCACTTATTGCATGCAAATCACAGCTTGTTTTTTTTTTTTTAACATAATGGTTTGCAAAATCATTTCCATGGACCTCCTGGGATTGCTGGCAAAGGGACTGAAAACGTTGGTTTTAGGTCAACAGCAAGCAGAGCTGAGCTTCAGTACTATAATCTGACAGAGATACAGTATAAATTATAGTATAGTATAAAGATGATAAGTAAAAACTCACAGCGCTTTATAGAGAAATTATTTCCTTTTTTGTTCATGTTCATTTGCTTGAATCATAGATTTTTAATGACGCAAAATGTCACATTGGGCACCTTTGAATTGTGGTGTTAATGTAAAAACCAACATTCCATTCTTTCATCTAATGCAACTGCACTGTTTGAACACCAGGGGGCAGAACCAGAACAACCCATGGCGTTAAAGTACAATTGGCAAACAAACGCCCCGCTTCAAGGACTTTTTTTTACCTTAAGAACAGAAATTTGGCAAGAAGTTTGTCTCGGTATACAAAGCATTTTTAGCATACGAGCGACCGAAACGAGCGGAAAAGTTGCAAGTATGTCCAGGAGTCGTCTCAGGGATCGGAGGACGGAACCAAGTAAAAAACGGAATCATTTTCAGTTTCATTTTTAAAGCAGCCGGTGCACCAAAAGGAATCATAAATTAAGGTGAAGTGAGGTTTAATGCCTATTTATTACATATTTTACTTCATTTACATGTCTTTTCTAAATGTTTAGATTTTTTTAATATACAAAAATATGATTATAGTGTTGGAAACTGATGATATTGGTGATATTTTCGTGGGGCTGGAACGGATTAAATGTATTTACATTATTTCCTATGGGAAAATGCGTTTCACAGTACAGACTTTCACCTTAAGAACTCGCTTCCAGGGCGTACTTAATTAGTTTGCTGTATACTCATGCACAGAGGAAAATATTGCACTCTCAAATTATTTCTACAAAAATTTATATGGTCATAAAAACTTGAAATCTAATCTGTTATTCTGGATTCCTTGTTACGTTAAGAACACAGGTACGGAACAATCAGTGTAATGCTTAGCAGAGCGTTACTTTATCATAGATAAGCTAACTTACATCATCTTAAAGGGCGCCGGCACGTGCACGTGAAATGTGTCATGAGATTGTGTGCAACTGACATGTTTAGGTATAAAAAGTAAACCATTCTGATTGTGCATGTTGTTCAGACAATGCTAGCTTGAACTCAGTAAGATGCTGCCAGATGGTTTGGGGTTGCCAGGAATTCCATTTCCAGGCTATTGAACAGATTCTGAACAACTGGTTCCACTGCTGATCGCCCTAGGATTACCATAATAAATCTTGTTTCATTTGTTTAATTTTAGCCAGATAAAATATTTATATTTCTATTTTTCAAGGTCACAGCAAGGGCATATGTCTGAAATAGTTTTTCTTCAGTAGTGGTCTCACAGGAAGAACACTGCTGTAGAAAAATTATTTCAGACATATGCCCTTGATGTGACCTTGACGTATGGATCAATAGAAAAATCTACCCCTTTTTTTCTAAACACTAGTTCATACTATCATGTGTTGAAAATGATTATTTATTATTATTATATATATATTTTTTACTGTTTTTAATTTGATTTATGTTGGGTGATTATGGTAAACACATTCATGCTTACACACATCCCTTAGGGAAACGTTTGACCACTCACCGGATGCTTCCACTGCGCAAGAATCTGTGAGAGCAGGGAGAGGATCAGGTGCGATCGTCCTCCCTCTGTCTCTGTCTCGGTCCTTCTCTCTGTCTCGGCTGCCGTGTGTGCCGTCCAGCTGCCGTCTGTGCTGCTTGTTCTTCTGGGCCTCCAAAGCCTTCAGTTTTCGCGCATGCTTATGACCTTTATAATGCGCTTCGGCCTGATTCTGCACACAAATACAGCAATTATTATTATTATTATTATTATATTTTATGTGCTACAGAAATACATACATGAAAATCACTGTCAAGCTAAACATACAGTACATTTAGCTTTCTTTAGCAGAGGGTATGTTAATCTGTTTTAATATTCATCCATCCCTGGGTGTGCTCGTGCTCACACACGCGCACACACACACACACACACACACACACACACACACACACACACACACACACACACACACACACACACACAGGGTCTGCACGGCTCTGATAAGAGGAGATACAGCCAGCAGGGAGGCAGGGGTATAATTGCATGTGTAATGTTTGGGGGGGAAAATGATCACTTGACAACTACACCGTTAATGCAGACTGAAACACTGAGAGCTGAGAGAGAGAGAGAGAGAGAGAGAGAGAGAGAGAGAGAGAGAGAGGCAGGATGAAAGATAAAGATCAAAAACAGACTCATTCACATTTTTAAAATTATGTTTAATTATAATTCACTTGTTTTGCTGCATTTGAAAGGATAAAATCAAAGCAAAAATACAGTCTTTATATATGAAGTACACCAATCAGCAATAACATTAACACCATGAACATTAAAGCCATCAACAGTAGGTTTTGTGGCCCCTTTGTGCCTCTCGGGGCATTTCTCTGCAGGGCTCGGCTGAGGTGTCCAGTGGTGTCCGAGACCAGAACGTTAGCAACCGATCCTTTGGATGCTGTGGGTTAAATCTCGATCGTTTTGGGATCTGGTAAATTCCGAGGCCGGGTGACTGGTCTTGGGCTCCTGCTGGGGGGAGGGGGATTTGTGCCACATAAACTTTTCTGTGTGATCAGACTAGACGGACTGGCCTTCGGTCCACATGTGCACGGGTGAACCTTGGGTGCCCATGATCCTGTCAGCAGTTCACTGGTACTGTATATAGCTGATGATTAATGTCGTTTAGTTCACCTGGCAGTAGCTAGCGTTGATGTTAAATTTTCAATTTATTTCATTACAATGTATTAATAAAAGAAAATTAACAGAAAATGAACTGTAATTAACAGCGATGTACTGTACACCGATCAATAGTGCTCAGTTCACTTGCCAGTGGTTTTAATGTTATGGCTGATCTGTGAACAGTACATGTTCACAGTGTATCAGTACATGTTCACTGTGTATCACTATAAAATCTTTACAATCATAAAAAGCGATGGGCATAATGTATTTTTATGCAAAAAAATGTTAATACATTAGAGTTTGAAGAGATTTAATTTAATCAATTGAAAGGAAAGTATGAAAAGTGTACAATTGTTTTTGATCTGTCCGTCCGTTTGTCTACTTATTATTATTATTATTATTATTTTTATTAATGACCCATTTAGAACAATAATGTCAATTATGATGGATGGAAATTACTGGAAAAATTACAAAAAATTCCTTGTGATAAGATTATACACTTTCCAAGACTGTCTCAACCACTACAACAGAAAAAAAAACAACAAATAATTAATTTCATACAGTAGGTCATCGTCTGTAGCATGACTGAAGGAATCTTTCTGCGTGAAATTCCGTCCTTATGCAGCTTTAAATTTCACACTTTTGCTTATTGTTTGGTCCTGAATGAGAACCCTGACCATGTAGACAACGGATATGAATCAAGATGCATCAGCGTGCATGAAGAATAACTTCACTCTTACATTACACCCTGAATTAAACCTGAATAAGACCGTGATGTAAAAAAAACCCTGAGAAATCCCATAATGCCCATAATGAGTTAAGAGAAAAGAAAAACATAGAAAATTGAATATTTATGGTAAAAAGCAGCGGCAGTAAAGGTATGAGGGATACACACACACACGCACATCTAAGGTTGTTTTTTTCTTCCCTCTTGCCATATAAATGCAAATCAGAGATAAAATAGTCTGAAATCATTTACGCGACATGTTCCACAAGCTAATAAATCAACTCTGCAGAGAGCACGACTTAAAATGGAGGAATTCCAGAAAAAGAGCATCGCAGAGAGGAGGAGGAGGAGGAGAGGAGCGTTAAAGTGAGAGCGCTCTGCAGGGAGTTAATGAGCGCTTAAATGATTTTTCAGTCCCCTGCAGAACACAGCGCGTGGATTAGCTTCAGAAAGCCAAGAGCTGGTTGTGAAAAAGAAGAAAAAAAAATCCCACAAACCCTACCAAGTGCTGCTCAACAGGTTTCCAGCCATCTGACAATAACGGAGCAAAAAAAAAAGTCCTGAAGCACTTTAGGGGGGAAAAAAAACTATGACGCTGCTAACGCTTATTCAGGCGAGGAACTACATTTGGAAACTGTGTCAGTGCCAGCTCCAGTACCCTGAGAAAATGCACATAATTGTCGGAAATACGTTTGAAATTTTTGCACATTTTGTGTTTAAAATAATAAGTTTATCTGTGTTATTTTTTATCGAAGAAAAAAAGTCTTGAAAGTCCTTTAAAGGGTTAACTCTAGCATGAGGTTTAGACTGATATTTAGGTCACGTACACATTACCACCCTGAAGTGATTCCTATTTTTACCCTAATGTGACGCAGATCAGAATTTTTTTCCCACATGTCTGAACACTCAGATCTGATGTTTTTTATATCGGACCTGAATCACTTACGTATAAAGTCCTTGATTGGAGACGCACCCGATACAAGGTCATGCGACTTGGATTAGAAGGTGATCGGAATGCATACAGAATGTGTTTTTGCCTCTGGGAAAGCGCAGGGCGCTAACATCAATCATTCAGCACGCGGGGATTTCACAGCAGTACTAGCATTAGCTGCTAAAACAGCAAAACAGCAAAAAAAGGCTTTCTTCCTTCTTCTGAACTTTCTGAAGTACAGCCGACTATCTGCTCGACCTCCTTAACATGAATGAGTGGTTGAACAAATACTGTGTGATGTGTTTTAACCCAGATGGCGTAAGCAAATACGAATGGATTTGGGCTGAGGGCTCGCCACAGTGGGGCCATCCAATCCACAGAACCACTTGGTACAGGTTTTACACTAGGATCCCGTTCTTAACGCAACCCTCCCATTTCATCCGGGCTCATGACCGGCACTGCATCCAGTGGCTGGGGTTTGTGCATTGCATGGGAATTGAACCCGAGCCTTCCGCATAGCAGGGAAGAAACCTACCACTGAGCCACCAATGGCCTTTTCCCTATCTCAAAATTTATAGTATTTTTCTTTTTAGAGAACACCAGGGATAGTTAATTCATCTGTCCTGAAGACTTTCTTATGCTTATGCAATTCCACAAAGCACTGACACACAAAAGTCCTAAATAAAGGATCCTGTATTCAGGGTCATGGGGGTCCTGGAGCCTATCCCAGGAGGCTTAGGGCACAAGGTGGGTACATCCTGGACACAGTGCCAATCCATCCCAGGGCATACACATATCACATACACACACTACGGCCAATTTGCGAATGCCAATTAACCTAACCTTCATGTCTTTGGACTGTGGGAGGAAACCGGAGTACCTGGAGGAAACCCACCAAGCAGAGGGAGAACATGCAAACTCCATGCACACAGACCCCGACATGGGAATCGAACCCGGAACCTGGAGGTGCAAGGCAACAGTGCTAACCACTACACCGTGCCACCTTGTGCCACCTGGAACACCTTGTGCCAACTGGTACACCGTGCCACCTTGTACCAGGAATTGTCAAATGTAATATGTTTCCAAAAATTTGAGTAATACAAATTAGAACGGGATCTGTTGTTTGAGGAGCAGAAGTGAAAAACACGGAAACGTTTCACGCTCTTTCAAGAGGAACATTTTTGTAAACAAATGATTTGTAATAACTGTGTCTGCCATTAATCCTGCGAGAGGCTCTACCATGCCGTGAGACTTCTCCACTTTTTCAGCAAAACAACAGACGTGAGAAAGGAAACTCCCTTAGCATGCTGACGCCATCTGCAGCCACAGCTTGCTACAAAAAAAATCACAGGAAACATTAATGCCTTTTTGACTACAACAGTAATTTCATACTTATAATCAAGGGCTGTTTATTGGACTGGGACAAGGGTTGTTTCCTTCATTCACATTACGAGCCACGTTGCTGGATTCAGATTTTTTTGGATGGCTGGATTGATGGATGGTTCCGTCTACGTGCCACCCGGCACACGTTTCTGCGGCAGTTATTTACAGGGTCGGGTTGACAGCTCGACGCCTGATTGTACTGTATCTGAGCATTTGGGGGTGAAGGACCCTGCTCAAGGGTCCAAAAGTGGGAACCCAGCGGCGTTGAGGCTCAAATCTGGGACCTCCTGGTCAGCAATCCAACACCTTAACCACCGAGCTGCCCCCTGCACCCAGATTTGATATGACGACCAGATCAGATGTGCATGTCATGACAGTTCACATCCATAATTACATGTTACTTTTATCTGACTCTAATGTGGACATGTCTTTGCATGCACCACCTGGGTTTGTTATTCGTTTTAAACAATTCATGTGTTTTGACAAATCCTGGAGGAGCAGTTAGTCTTCTGTATATATTCAGGTCCAGGAGAACGAGGAAAGCCACGCGCCGCACTTCTGTGAAAGGACATACAGTAGGCGCCCTACGTGTGCACAAAGGCATAAAGTCACATGAATTCCCATCTCATTCAAGTCACATGACCATATATCTGATCTGGGACCATATACGGAAGTGGCTCAGATCTGACCTAAAAACTTCAGATTTGTATGTTCAGACTGTCCTAAAAAAAATCTGATTTGTATCACATTAAGATAGAAAAAACTATAATTGAGTCGCTTCGGGCTGGTGGTGTGAACATAGCCGAAAGGTATGAAGGTATGTTTGTTGCTTCAATGTACAGTAAAAAGATAACAGGAACTGACTCGCCACATGGACGTTCTGCATTTCCTGTAACGTGCAAGTGGGCGAGAAATGATCTGTCGAATTTTAAAACATTCGCTAAATGTTCATGGGAACGACTGCAGTGGGGAGCAGGTTTCCTTGTGCACCAATGGCTGGTACTCAGCACTAACACCACTGGAGCCCAGTTTCGAGTCGGTTCCGGATGCATTTCAATTAAAACATATAGAGGAATGTTGTTGTGAAGTTGCATGTGTCACGCTGTGTTGGTGTTATTCCTTTAATGTTATCTTCAAAATCACACAGTTAATGTTCATCGTATAAAAGTAATTCTTTTTTTTTATGCAGACAGGGACTTGAAAAATGAACAGTAAAACAAAACAAAAAAACTAACAAGAAACAGATTCCAACAAATATAAACCAACAGGGGAAAAAAGGCATGAAAAAAGTGGCACTAATGAATTAATTCTTATAACTCCTACAGTATGCATGTGTGCGTGTGTGCGTGTGTCTGACTGTAGGGGTGGAAGTATATAAGTGAATGAACATCCATTTTAAATGTGTAACTGAATTATAATAATAATAATAATAATCATCATATTTTATCAAGAATAATAGGGGTGAGAGGTTGAAGAGACAACGTAATAATAATTATAATAATAATCACATCATCAACAATAAAAACTTATCAACAATAGTAGGAGTTCGAGAGTACAGATATTTTTAAATAATAAATTCTAAATAAGTAAATAAATGTACTAAACTTACTAAAGTAATTCTAAATTTCTAAAACAAACCAATACCAACAGCATTGGTAATGTTGCCATAATATGGCTGTCATGTAGCTTCGGTGCAAAAATCTTAAAATGAATTACGTAAAAAAAATAAATAAATAAATAAAGGTATACAGGGTGGGCCATTTATATGGATACACCTTAATAAAATGGGAATGGTTGGTGATATTAACATCCTGTTTGTGGCACATTATAAGTGGTCAGAAACTTGTAAATAACTCATGAAAGAATGAAGTTACGTTAAAACCAAGCACACCATTGTTTTTTTTGTGAAATTCCCAATAAGTTTGATGTGTGATGTATCCATATAAATGGCCCACCCTGTATATATATATATAATGTAAAAAAAAATGAATGAAAAATAAACAAGTTTTTTTTTTTTGAGAACTGGAGTTCAATCAAGGATTTTCGCACTAATTCCTTCTCTTGTGCTCACCTTGTGGCAAATGAAGTCCTGAAGAATTAGTTTAAAATACACGATTGAATAAAATGCTATCATTAGCGCTGAACCACAACTCATATCATTCTGTCCTACACACTACTATAGATCTACTGCATCTGAAATCCCACTGAAAAAACTCTTGCAATAAGACAAGCAGGACGGTTTATGAGTACTGACCGTGGAGTTGAAGCGGAGGTGGCAGATGTTGCACGAGATCACCTGCTTCTTCTTCTGAGGAACCCCAAAGGTGTGGTTAATCACCGCCTTCTGTACAGGGTCCATCTGAGACACAGAGGAGAAGAAGAGGAAGGAGAAGAAGAAGAGCGTTCAGGGACAAATGCAACAAAACTGAGCGCGGAAAAAAACTCGTTCTGCTGCTTGGTGTGAAAAGTGACGTCTGTGATGGAAGAACATATTGAGCCTGCTGTTTCTGTTTGCTCTCGTCTTTCTCTCCGAGGTTCTCTCCGGCTCCGGCGCGGCCGCGGCTTGTTTGCTTACGGCACACAAAAGTGGCACGAAAGTGTACGGTGTAATCTTAAACCCGAGGGACGAGCACTTTCTCCTAGTAACACCCGCTGTGGGAATACACACACGCACACACACACACGCACACATACACATGCACAGGGCCCGGTATTGGCTGTGCCGCCACCGATGGGAACAGGAAACCTCCTGGACCACTGTTTGTTTAAGGAACTCAAGAATGTGTGCACTGGACATCTCACTGTCTCTCTCTGTCTGTGTGAAAGTGTGTGTGTATTACTCAGTGCAGAGCCAGCAAAATTCTTTCCAAAGAACCTTTACACAAAATGTTTGATCTTGCATCGTCATTTCTTCAAAACACAAAATGATATACATAGTGTCCATTCCATGGTCTTGAAATAAAAGATAGGAGAAAAGAGAGGAAATGAAAAGAGGAGGAGAAAATAAGGTGAAGAAGGCGAGAGGTCGACTACAGAGGAGAGAATCAGGTCTCTGACTTTGTAATAAAGACAGGTGCATTTATCATTCCAATGTAACACACACACATGCACACATGAATGGAGAATGACTGACTATGCAGCAACTTTCTGAATACTGGACTGAAAAACTTCTAAATGTAACTAAATGTAATCCTATGACAGGCGTTCAAGTCAAACCAGGACTTCAAGACTCTTGAAGATCCTTGAAAATCAACGGATAATTTGTCACTACCTTGCAGAAGAGACATTTACCCTCCCCCTGATTCTGCGATTATGGGAAGCCATTAGGGTCAAATTTGATCATATCATTAATTTTTGTTTAATTCATGACTACGATTAGTCACGTGTTAATACTGATTCACACCTCAGTGGTAGGTCTCTCGTCTGCTATGCGGGAGGCCCGGGTTTGATTTCCAACCAATGCCCAAACCCCAGCCGCTGGGTGCAGTGCCGGTCCCAAGCCCGAATAAAATGCGAGGGTTGTGTCAGGCGTACAATCAGTGCCAAGTTGTTGTGCGGATCGGATGGTCCGCTGTGGTGAGCCCTCGATGGGAGCAGCCAAAAGACTAACAATTTGGCAGCTCTGTTTTATACATGCTTTGAAAAGTCAAATTTCAGACTTACCGTATTGAAGTTGGGAAAAAGGCTGAGTGGATTGGAGCCGTTGAGTCTGAAGGGCAGAAAGTTCTTAAGCTCCAGAGGTGTCTGAAGCGGGCGAGTCTGTACAGGTAACGCAGCCAGCAGGGGGCTGCCCTGAGCCGCCGGACCTGTGCACAAATACAAAATAAATAAACAAACAAATAAATAAATAAAAAGACCATTCAGAGAGGACCTTTACCGCCATTAAACTAATCAAAGATCAAGGCAACAAAACTTAAGAAACTGATGATGATAAGCTGATGATGATAGAATAATGCAAAAAAACAACAACAACAACAAAAAACAATGCTGCTGCAACTTCAAGGGGCAGAAATGAAATCATATTAACTGAAGGTGTCCTGGTTAAGCACTCAGTCATTTCTGCCCGCGGCTTCGTCCTGGTTCAGACTTGTGCTCGGAGTTAAACATTAGCAATGCAGATGCAATCAGACCAGTGTTGTGTCTGGTGGACGGCCCGGAGCGACACCTGCCCGAATAACTGATTTTGATTAGCCACCGTAAACCCCCCCCCCCCTTCTGTAGACCCGGGGAGTTGACAGGTTGTTAGATTGTCAGGTGTAAATCTCTATGCTCTTAATGTTGCCACGGAGCTGAAACATGACCATGGAAACCTGGTTAGCATGATCAGCACAATTGATGCTAACGAGCTAATCCCTAGCCACCTGTACGTGAAACTGTAGCACGAATTCAGACACGGTCGATGCGCAACTTTTGGGATAAAAGGAAGTGTTATAAATTTGTATATAAATTTTCCTGCCTTACTGTAAGTCTCCTCGAAAGTCACCTAGAACAGCAATCTAGGGACTCATCAATCGCTGAAGGCTTGATGAGGTGACAGGATAATTTCATACCTGACTATGAGCAGTATAAAATCAATCCATTTCACAGGAAATGAGCCTGAACATTATTAAAGATCAATCATTCAGTCTTCAGAAGTGGACAAATGTATACTTGGGTAAAAAAGCATTAAAACACACACACACACACACACACACACACACACACACACACACACACACACACACACACACTACTGACCCTGTGAGTAATATACACGGTAGGTGTATTTTAGTGTGGTATTAGTGTGTGTGTGTGTGTGTGTGTGTGTGTGTGGACACCTGGAATTTTAAACAGAGCCGGGACGCAGAGCTTTTTCATTTTCCGCTTGGCTGCGTCCACTTCACATGGCTTAAATATCTCCCTACCACAAAGATCAATCACTACACACACACTCACATACACACACACTCATACATACACAACCAACCACACACATGGGTGCACACAATCCCACAGATACGCAAGCAGGAACCCACACATTATGACTGAGGGAAAAAATTTTTGACATAATGGAACAGAGTGCATAATCCAGGGCGCACTGGTGTGAGTAGTTAAAAAAAAAAAAAAAAAAAAGGCAAACATTTCCCCATTGTTTCTTGTATTTGGGTTGTGGATTGTGGATCATAATTGAGTAACAATCACCAAAATACATACAGTAGGTGTGTTATGACATCATCACACTCATCACACATTGGTTGGGTGTGTGTGTGTATGTATGTGGCATAGACTCCAGGCCCCCGTGACCCTATACACAGAATATATGTATATACTGTGTGTATATTATATGTACTTATTATGTACATATATTATGTACTTTAAATAAGAAGAATAAAAATTTTTGTAATCATGAGGAAAAAAGGAATCGATGAAGAAAAGATGAAGATAATTGCATATGAGGTCATTTTATACTTAACGACCCTGAACATTCTTGCATTCTGCTAAGCATCTATGTGGTTTCATATATAATACTGTATATAAATATATAAATATTTTATATAATTTTATTTGTCACATACACAGTCATACACAGTACGAAATGCAGTGAAATGCTTAAAGGACCACCCGTAACCTTAAAATAAAAGATTATTAGTAGGAATTAAATATGAATAGAAAAAAAATAAATTTAGCTAAGATAAGAATAATATATCTATAGAAAAAAAAATACAATATACAGTAAGAAAAATATAAGAAAACCTAGCTGTACAAATATGGAGAAGAAATAATTCTGTCCAAATATAGAAGAATATAGAAATGGGGTTGCAAATATGCACACACACACACACACACACACACACACACACACACACACACACACACACACACAGTAGAAAAGGAAATTCTGCCAGTTTTGTTTTGTGAGGACATTTGTCAGGTCCTTAAAAGAAATTATTTTAAAAAATGTGAAAATAAAAATGCTTTGCTAAGATAAATTTCAGATTTACACAAAGTATAAATATTACAGTATAAATATAAATAAAGTATATAAACGTATAAATATATTTAAGTAGCTTTAATACTTATTTAAATATAAGGTCCTCATTACTGTGCGTGTTTGTCATGTCTGTATTTCTTAATGAGGTCTGGAGGTCCCCATGTGACAGGTTTGATTCTGGTCGGTCCTCATAGTGATTTTTTTTTCTCTCTTGAAAACTGAAATTGTATTTAAATGAAAAGATGCAACACATTATATAACACAACACTTATAGTTCATAAAGACAGAATTATAAATATGTGTGTGTGGTAGACAAAACTAAAACATATGCAGTAATTTAGTTTTTTCTTTAAATCATGCAGAAGCTCAGGTGGAAGGAACCATCTCCATAGCGCGCACACACACACACACACACACACACACACACACACACACACACACACACATTCACAGAAGACTATAATGTATTAAATGAGGTGAAACATTGAAGTCAAATGGTGCCATGTGGTGCACTGGGAATTTGGTACGGTCTGGCTAGAGTGTACAAAAACAGAGAAAATCGACAAGACCTCTGCCTTCCAACACACGCACACACACATACACACACTCACACACCCCATCTTTTCTTTCCTGACAAGTCGAGTTGAAAGGCATAATCATGATTTTTAGAGCAGTAATTAGTCGAGACTGCAGCCTCGCCCCCCCCCCCACCTCTTTCCTCTGTGCATTTCGCATCCTATACACACACACACACACACACGTTACACACCAGCTGCTCTCGCTCCATCCCGTTCTCTTTCTGTCACACTGTTCTCCTCCATCTCTGTATCTATTCTACAAATCAATGGTTCAAAACGTCCAGGACTTTGTTGTTGACATGCGCCTGGGCAGGACTGTACACGTGATGTGTCCGGCATGAAATCTGGTGAAGCGAGAGATTCCTTGTGTTTCCTCCGTTCATGTAACCCAGCATGCTCTCGCTGTCACAAACACAAACCGCTGTCACATTCCCTTTCATCTCAACAAGGGCTCGGGCAGGATGCCGCTTCCTGAGGCATGTGTACACGTGTGCGAGAGCGTATGTGTGTGTGTGTGGATGTGTGTGCGTATTTTCCCCGTGTACCTGACAAGAAGAAAACAGGATGTGAAAGACGTATGAAAGGAAAAGATTATTGCAGAATACTGAATGAGTCAAATTGGACAAATTGACAGAGGAGCGTCACACAGTCTCACAGAGTAACATCCGAGTTCTTCATTGGCATTCCTTAACACATACAGTGACATTTACCAAAAAAACAAAAAACTAAAAAAATCCGTGTCTTTCATATCGGTGTCTTTAGATTCAGATACAGATGTCGGACAGTGATTGCCCAGGATTTACGACAGCGTGGCTAAATTGCTGCTGCACTCTAAACGAGGTCATCTGCAAACGAGGGGGCGGAAACAATATTTAAATGAGGTTCGATTATGTGCGATATCAATTAAAAGCTTTCTCTCTCTCGCTCTCTCTCTCTAAAAAGTCAAAAACATAAGAAGTGATGGTGGAGACACGTGTCCATTAACGAGGGTGAGTCAAAAACGGTGCGCACTCTGGCTGTAGAATTCATTGCAATTAACTTTTAGAAAAGAAAAATACATTTCCTCATCCTCGTAAGGCTGCTTTCAGGGGACCAAACAGGTGAAAGTCTGATGGAGCGACGCCCTTGGATAGCAGTCCTCTAATGCGTTTAATCCGGAGTTCATTCTCACTGTAACGAGCACTGTTGATTGTTGAACCTTTTTCCTGATAATGAGGAATTTTGATGATCATCAACTGATGGTTGACTTATGAACTTTTTCTTGGTTGGCGATGACGGATGTTTCCGGTCCATACCCTGCACTTTACTCTCATACAGTATATAATATAATATACTATAGTTATATAATATAATTATATTGTTACCACTTTCATTCTGCAATAGATCTACTCTCTGCACCTTTAACATATTGTTTCAAATGTTGCATCCAAACTGCCATAGTGTCCCTCATGTACCCCCATCAGTCATTGCGTCTCGCTGGAGTGTGAAAAAAAAAAGGAGCTCGAAAAAGGATTTATATATTTATTATCATTATTATCGAGGATGGCATCATATCAAAATGACGCGAAAAAAATTATTTGAGGCAAGTAATCGGTTAAAAAAAATAAATCTCTGTACTGTACATCTTTAATCAATTATTCTTATAATTAATCAATAATTTATTTACAAGTTATACACGTTTCAATAGTATGTTCTATAATGGTAGCAGGTTTTTCAGGTGCTTATGTTACCATGGTAGCGCACGGAGGAAGTGACGTCTGCTCTGGTGACTTCGCAGGGTGTTCCGAATGGTGGAGTTTTGTCGAGGGAAGTTCCCTTCCCCGACATTCCCTGCAAACGGAGCAGGGAGTAGGGAGCACCCTGTGAAGTCCACTTCGGAATGGAACCCAGCCACACACTTTGGGGGAGCTCTGAGATCGGTTTTAACTTTTTAAAGAAACAGTAGCATATGGGACCTTTAATACCTCTTCATTTGGATAAAGAAAACATGCTACTGTAGTCATGGCTCAGGGTCTCTATGCTAGTCATGTACATTTTCCATTTAATTTTTTTTCCTCTATGGAATTTCTCTTTGGTCTTTGGTCTCACCCACTAGCTAATTCTCATCTTTAGTGTTTTCCTCATCCACGATAGGAAGGTGCACGTTGTGCTTCGTTTCTCTGACACATGCCAAACCAACCAAAAACAATCTATTCAAACTGCTAATCGTACTGCATCACACAAGAAAGCACCTACACTCTTACACATACTGTACATGAGCTCACATGCATCTTAGTGTCACTTGTGATTGGCAGGGAAGACAGTTGAAAAGCAGACAAATAGATTGGACCCTGTTAATTTGCATTTATTTCGTACAGACATAAATATGCTTTTACATGCGTGGTATTTAATCAATTCCAAAATAGCTCTGGTGAGGTTGTGCCGTTGTACTGAATATCATCACGGCTGTAATATGGAATCTGAAATGTCACAGCCGTGCCGATATTCAACACAACGTCACGGCCTCAAGTGCGATTTTTGCTTCTCTTACAATTTCAACAAACACCACTGAGATTTGTTTGTTTATTTAGCCAGCTACGTTGCTCCATTAGCACATACAGTATCCTTTCTGCGGCTGGCAGAACTAGCATGGAGCTGACGACCAACTGGTTGTTCTGTGATCGAGACAACACAGACGGTTTAAATGCAGTTACACAAAGTGGTGTTTAAGGTCATTCGTTCACTCATGCTGGCGACCAACAGTTAGCTTAAGTAACGATTGTTATAACACCTGTGATGCAGAGTGATACATATAGTGAAACATCCGAGTGCTGTTATGCTTTATATCAGCACTCATGGAATACGGCTCATCCAATCAGATTACTAACTGTTGTATAAGGTGAACTAAACATCGATGCAATACTTAAACCAGAATCAGATAAAAAAATTATTGGCATCCCGTCCAGGAACCGAAGAGATAACCTTGTATTTTAGATGTTTCATCTTGCTATAAATTATCAATAAATGTGATGTAATTCCTTAATAAATGGAACATTTATATATTTATATTTATATATCTGTGGTATATCCGGAACAACACAGTAGGTAAAACATGAAAACACTTTCTACAAAAATACTACACTTCATGTTATTGTAAACCAGCAGTCAGTGTATGTCCTAAATGAGAGCGTAAAAGCAGCAATAAGGACAAAATGACAAGCTATTGTCCTCACGGTCCCCCCTTTTACCGCATTTTCAATACATTGCAGGTGTGAAAGCACTGCAGCCATCAAGCAGAGTTTCAGTCTCAGGCTAACGGCAGCATTTTGCCTACAGGATGATTTCTTACCCTGTCAGAGTGTGTTAACTGCACACAGGCAACATAAAGATTCCCGAGAGTCTCTTCGCGGAGAACGAGGATGCCAATAGTGCTTAGCAGAAAACTCTACCGTCTTCACTACACACACTTTTCAAGGATTTTCACTCTCCGCGAAGGCCGTGGCTCTCTGTCTTCTTTACAATTCGAATCCCCCCCTCGGTCACCTCCCATCCCATCTACCCCCCCGCCACCCCACCCCCTTTCCTGAAAAGGCGGGTGTAAAAAAAGATGAGTCTGCTACTTCTGATGAGGCGTAACGACGCGTGGCGAACATAATGAGGACTGAAATGATGGACTGATTTCAGGCTCGGCTGAGTCCGTGCGTCACGGGGCGAAGAACACGCCGTCTGAATTAGCACGGGGCAGAAAGAGCCTCCTGAAAGCACCGGGTCATTCTGGCGCTCGCCTCCGAAACAAAAGCCGTACCCGTCCGGCTCCGGCTGCAGATTTAATCTAACAAATAAACTGAGTGCGCTGAAATGAAGTGTGGATTTTTATCAGCAGTGAGAAGTGAACAATGGGAAAGGTGACACAGTTATCCTTCCCGACTCTGGATTTAATTCCTTAATTCGGAGGCTTTCAGTGTTAGATTAGACGGCAGATTTTATGTTGTACAGTATATGTGTCTGAAAACGTTATTCCTGCATGATTGTGTTTTTCGAGATCCTCCTAATGTTCTGCCTTTTATTATTAGAATAAAAATATTTGGAAAAAAATATATATATATTAAATTTAATATTTAGCTACTGTAAATTATATAGATTAAATTAGATCAAATGTAAAAATTGGTTGTTTATGTAACAACCTCAGCAGTGACCTCATTTCCCCTCTCGTCTGTACCACTCCGCATTCAGCATCAGCAGTACACTCATCACCGGCCTGATCATCTGTCATCATCTGCACCTGTTTCTCACTGGTTCATGTCTTAAGTTAGATTTTTTTTTAATGCTTAGGATTAACAGGAACTGGACTGAGAACCTCCTTCAGGAAGCCAGTTGAACTATTCCTCAAGACTACATTAAAATTCTATTAAAAGGCAAAATATGAAGAAATAAAGGGTGGCTCAAGACTTTGGTCTTCATATGTAGCTTGTAACTATGTTGTAGCTGGTCCAGATGTACTTTTTTTTTTTTTTTCTTTTTCTTTTTTTAATGATGACTAATATGATTAAATAATATAATGCAAAAATGCTAAATAAAAATAAAACAAATTAAAATGCAAAATGAATTAAAGGAAATAACTGAATCACTGAATCACAATTCCCCAGGGTCTATCTATCGCAAGGCCATTATTTATCATTTATTTTAGATTTATTCCACATGAAATATAACATTTTGCCTATTTGTCATCTACTATTTTATACATCACTTAAATACTTATTTTGGGCATTTTAAGCATCAGAGTTCAACATCCAACAAATGACACATATACCTTTCCAGATCACGTTACTTGTGTGTACATACATAAATTTTATTAAAATTCAACCAAAACTTGAATTTCTGGGCACCAAAAACTAATTTCTAAAAATTATTATTGCTTTGCTGTTAGTACATAGATTTTCCATTAATTGATTTTATTGACCTTTTTAAAAAATTTGTTAAAAGACATTGATTACTTAACGTTGAGGAGTTCATTCTTTATAGCATGCAAAATGATGTAACAAGCTGTGTTTTTATTATTATTATTATTATTATTATTGTTAATATATTAACATTATATAAAACCAATACACCGTTTGAGACCCGACTGCCTCATTGCATCCTTCATTATGTCTCTCCGTGGTGATGACAGCGTCCCCCTGCAGCCTGATTTCATGCCTGACTGAGCTCAGCCTGACCTGGCAATAGAAAACTACACACACACACTTACACACTCACTCTTACATATGCAAGTGTGTGCCTTAAAGAACTGCACTTGAGCTCAGTCGCCTCTCCGAGCTTCTGTGCCTCACTCGGGGGTTACACTGGAGGGGGTGTGATTATGTGAGAACGCCGCCAGGCCTGTCGAATCCTCCATTTTGGAAAGAGTTTGCAGGACGAAATCGTTTTGTCACCATGACAACATCCCTGCCACTCTAGTTACATTCATGATCTTTATTAAATGCCGTGTTCAAAAGGGATCTATGCTTTTTTCCCCCCTTTTTCATTTACAAGAAGGCAAACAAGTGACATGTTAGTAATTTAAATAGTTAAAGCAGTGAGGAAAGTGTTGCTAGGCAAAATGACAATATGTGTACTGATTGTAAACTATTACGATTAGCTAGCTAATCCAGTGCAATTCATTCTTTTATACTCTATGAATAACTTTCTTTTGGCTGCTCCCGTCAAGGGGTCGCTATAGCGGACCATCCACGCTTGGAACACGCATGAATGCCCTTCCTGACATAACCCTGGCATTTTTCGAACCGGGATTGGATCGGAACTGCATGCTGTGGCTGGGTAGTACGAGGTGCGGCAAAGGCTCAATCCCACCAGATCCTCAGATCCACCAACCTACAACCTAGAGCCTTAGCCACCCGAGCCATCTCTGAGCTTTTTTTGTTTTTTTTAAATATAGTGCTCAGATATGTAAGGTTAAAATAAAACTTGGACCGGGTTCCACTGGCAGCCATACACGCTCCACCATATTTGACAGATGATGTGGTGTGCTTGATCATGAGCTGTTCCTTTCTTTCTCAATCCCATCAATCTCGTACAAGTTAACTTTCGCATAGGACCTGGAAAGGTTTTCTTGCAAAAACAGTCTAATCTGGCCTTTCTGTTGTTGACGGTGGTTTGCACCTTATTGTGCCGCATCCATATTTTCTTCATAAAACCAGGTCTTGACTGTAGACTTTGACAATGACACGTCTACTGTAGCTCTCCTCGAGAGCGTTCTTGACGTTCTTGGCTATACATGTATGTTGGGAATGTGTGTGAGATGTCTTACTTTGTCTTCCAGTCATTTTGCTGATCCTGAGCTTGCCAGTTTTTTTTTTTTTTTTTAAAGAACGCTCCGTATTGGCCACTCCCAATGTTTTTGCCATCTCTCTGCTGGGATTATTATTTTTTAAGCCTAATGATGACCTCCTTCACTTAAATGGATACCTCTTTGAAAATCATTTTTGAGATTCGAGTGAACAGCAACCAAATGTTAATCTAACACTCAGGACCACCTCCAGGCTTTTTATCTGCCGGATTAGTCATGGAGGAACGAGGGAACGGGCAACACCTGGCCATGCAACTGCTTGCCAACCATTTGTTCCATTGTTTATGGGTGTGTGTGTATGAAAATGGCTGTACTTTCTGAATGATTAATGACACTTTTTTTTTGTCAAACGCTTTAAATGAAAGCTGAAAGTCGTGAGTTCTCTCACATCTTGAAACACATTTGTGTCCCAATATTTATGGACCAGAACACTTTGTCTCATTAGTAACTACTTCCGAATCCCCCCCCCCCACCCCCCACACACACTGAACCGCAAATACCTCTCTAACCCCTGATCAAGGCACTACTTGGTGTGAGGAAGAAGTGATTGCACGCCCTACATAGCGCACTAGCTTTAAATTTTACGCTATTTGGGATTCAACCACAAAACGGTTGGCTAGCTATTGATTGAGTTGGCTAGCTAACTAAAATGTCAGTTTATAAAGCACAGCGTATTCCATCACATAATCCAGAATATAATTGGATGAGCTAATGCGCATGCTAACGCTATAAAAAGCCACCAAATCCAGGAAGAATCACACATTTGTACGGCATCTGAGGTAAAATCACGGTAACTCCACAAATTTATATCCTATCCACTTTCACACGCTCGTTTCTCTTTTGAAGAAATTACAAAGTCCACACTAACATACCTCATATGAAAATAATCAGCAGGACAGAAGCAATAAAATGCTAAGTCACACTTATCTAAACATCAGTTAGTAATCAGATAATCGTCTTTCTTTTATTATTTTGGCTCTGAAATACACCTTGAAGGTAATGATCAGTGAAAATATCTAGTAGGCTAATGTCAGTTACCGGTCCTTCATGAGTTGCGACTGAGGTTATAGTAGTCACATGACTGTAAAACAGGGGTAGTGGTGGCACAAACGGTTATTGCACTGGGTTGAAAAGTCGGGGGTTGGAGCCCCAACACCGCCAAGTTGCTACTGTTAAAGCCTTGAGCGAGGACTTTAACATTATCGAGTCCAGCAGTGGGGCTGTATTCTGACTGGCCCAGCGCTCTGACACCTGCTTCTTAACTAGGATAAGTTAAAGAAATGTTTTTTTTAAACTTTGCTGTAAGGTACAAATAATTGAATCTTAATCTTAGAAGGTGCTGAGGTTCCAGGTAGGGATTAGAAATAGTTCCTTTGACTGTGTTGATTTGACCTCTACAGTATCTTGAGGTAATTATTGTATTTTTAATGCCGTGTCGGTACACTACCAGGCAAACGTTTGGACACACCTTCTTTCTAATTCCGTAGTTGGGCCTGATTTTATATACTGTAGCTTTCTACATTATAAAACAATACTGAAGTATCAATAAACAGTTGACATTGAGATGTATCTGCTACTTATGCTCTGTAAAGCCTTTAAACGCCTCTAATCTATTTGGTGATTTCTGAGGCTGGTGACTCTACGGTAAATGAGCGTCTCCTCTGCAGCAGAGATAAGTTTTGGTCTTGCTTTCCTGGGCTGAACTTCATGAGAGCCGGTTTCATCATGGTGCTTGATGGGTTTTGTTTTTTTCAAGAACTGATCCAGAACAACTGACCTACATGTCTTAAAATATCAACTGACTGTTGTTGTTACTCAATTATCTAATTCCATACAGTATGTGTTATTTAACAGTTTTGAAATATCCAGTATTGTTCTAGAATGTATAAAATAAATGACAGGAAACACTGAACAAAATGTCGAATGTCGAAACTTTTGATTGTTACTATATCAAACTTTAATGTTAAATTTTTTAATGTTTAATTTTTGTGTCGTGAATGATGAGAATAATTTTGCCACCATAACTGCTTTTCTAAGAATGACCCAAAAGTGCTCGAGTGCATTAGACACGGTTTTGCGAGATCTCGCAAAAGTTTTGCGAGATCTCACAAACCTTCTACATGTTGTTCTTCCTTCCAAGTCCTATTAGGAACCCCGTCCATCCATCATGGTGGACACGTAGGCCATACACTATGATGTAAATAGGAAATATAAAATGATGTATCGTCTCGTTCCGGACGTTTTTGTGAGCTGACTCCTGCTTCTATCAGATCTGCGGAATTAATTGTGGAAAATGATGAAAATTATCTCACTAGTGCAGCACCCAGCGAATGAGGAGGGGTTTGTGGGGAAACGGTGCAACAAAGACAGAAAAATTGTGCTCATCACGTATGTGACACGCTGAAATCACACAGTGTGTCAGTGAGTCGGGCTGCAGTGGGAGGAGCTACAGCGGGTGACAAACGGCTCGATTAAACGATACCATCTGAAACCAGAACAGGCTCTGCAGTCCACGAATGATCGAGGAGATCTGTCCGACCTAACGGGGACAAGCAATCATGACACAGGTCTCACACACACACACACACACAAGTGCACACAGCTTAAAGTCTTTTCAATAACAGGTCACCAATGGGATCGATAAATACAACCAGAAAGCAGTGAACAACACACTCCTACACTCCAGTGAGTGTGCGTGTGTGAGTGAGTGAGTGTAAATGTGTGTGTGTGTGTGTGTGTGTGTGTGTGTGTGTGTGTGTGTGTGTGTGAGAGAGAGAGAGAGAGAGAGAGAGAGAGAGAGAGAGAGAAAGGGAAGACATTGTGGCACTATCAAAACCAGTGGTGCAGAGCGGCCAGCCCATCTGCCACAAGGGAACAATAAAACCTGAGGCCTGCTGAGTGTGTGTGTGTGTGCGTGTGTGTGTGTGTGTGTAAAACCCTAAGGCTATACAGTGATAAATTACTCTGTTTCCTCCAGGGAATAGGACTGAAGGAGAGAGAGAGAGAGAGAGAGAGAGAGTGTGTGTGTGTGTGTGTGTGTGTGTGTGTGTGTGTGTGTGTGTGTGTGTGTGTGTGAGGATTGGAACGCAACCACTAATGTTTAAACGATAAAGACGAGCAGCTCTGTATAATGATCAGATTATAACACACCACTTCATTATCACACAATACCAATGAAGATCAGCGGTGACACACACACACACACACACACACACACACACACACACACACACACACACACACACAGCCAGAGGGAAAGATAAGCATACAGGAAGGAAAAAAAACTGAAAGGTGAAAGAGTAGAAAAAAACAACAACAAAACCACTGACAATAGAATAAAAGTAAAAAGAAGGAAATA
>JAAGKR010001581.1:97558-114662 GCA_011419295.1 Clarias macrocephalus
GCAGAGGATTATATAGAGAAATAAAGAAAAAAAGAAATAACAAAAAAAACATTTACTCTCATGAATGTGTTCTGTTATTTTGCACAATCAAAAGTCCCGGTTTGACTTGTACGAGAGGAGAGCAGAAGAAACAAGAAAAACAGTAAAAGAGAAAAAAAAAAAAAGAAAAAAGAGAAGTTAAAAAAAAATTGATGACAAGAAAAGAATCAAAAGATAAATAGAGATAAATAGAAAAAACATGAAAACTGAAAAAAAAACAACATGAAAAATGAGAGATGAGAAAATTTATAAATGAAAAAAAAAAAACAGAAGAGAAAATACGAGAAATTTTGGGAAAAAAGAAAAAAATTTAAACGTGAAAAGAAAGAAGAAGGGATGAAAGAAGAAAGAAAAAAGCATGAGAGAAAAGAAAAAATTTAATTTACAAAAATATATATATTTACAGTTATTTAGTATTCACTGGGAGCATTTCTGCTAAAAATAAGGAATAAATAAATAAATAACTGTAATAAATAAATGTAAGAGAGAACGAGAGAAGAGTCAAGGCGAGCAGAAGAGAAGAGAGAAAGTAATGAGAGGAGAGAGAATGAGAGAAAAAAGAAGGAAAGAGACTTGATAGAGAGAAAGATCGTGTAATTGAGAACAGAAAAGAGAGAATGATAGAATAGAAAGAAATGAGAGAACAGAAGAACCCGTGGCTCTCCGTCTCTTCTGTCTCATTTCTCTAACGCACGGCCGGCTGAAGCTCCGCCTCCAGCATCACACTGGATATTAGCAACTGATTTGAATGAGAAAGAACATGCACCTTGTAACCCCTCTCTCTGTCTCTCTCCGTCTCTCCATCTCTCTCTCTCTCTGTGCTGTGATTTGGCGTCCTGACACGGGGACCATTATTATCCAACCAGCTGTCTGTTCAAAATGCCAAAAATGACTCGCAATCATCTCGTCCATCTCGCCCTGTGATGTTGCTCTCTATTTATTCTCTCTCTCTCTCGCTCTCTCTCATATTAACACACGGCAACAACAGCCACGAAATCAAATCATTGCTCGGTGCTGATTCTCGGCGCTCACATATGTTCACATTTCTCTCAAATCATTAGCACTGAGTCGTTCCAAAATGGCAGCGCGCGCCCTACTGAGTGCACTACGCAGGATCAAAGCTGCTCGTTTCCCGTAAGAGCGCTGATACCGGGTGCCTTTTTTTTTTTTAAATCATAAACACACTGATCAGTGACATTTTTCTGTGTGCGTTAATCAGATATGCGAATGCCCTGTATGTCCTGTATGTAGGTCATGCCTTTAAAGGTTGCCAGATGTTGTGCTTTCAACACCTCATGTAAACTTTCATATAATTGTAGGATGGGTAGGACAGTAGGACACTAAATATGCTGCACCACGCCAGCGTATGGACTTTTCATCGAAACGCGTAATGACCGCAGTGCTTCGGCGTAACGAGCGCAGGCTGAAAAAGGGGCTCAGGCATCTGAACGCTGCTCTCACCTTCCCTGCAGCGAGGGGAGGCTTTGCCAAGAGGTTGTAGGCAGGAGAAAACTATTTTTGTTGTGCTGGCTCAAACTGGTCACACACTCTCTCTAAGCTGCCCCTTGGGCTCGGTTACAATAGCGCAAGTGTGGCAGCGAGAAAGACTGCGCGCTGTTAGAAAACACAGAGGAGCAAATGGTCCGGAACAGGAGGAGAAGAAAAAAAAAAAAGATCACTCGTGTCTGACTTGATGCGGCGGCACTTTACTTCAGTATCGAGGAAATGGAGACAAAGTCGTTGTCTCTCACCTGGTTCTTTGAACCAGTGCTGGGTGATGCATCAGTATGAATCAGGTACAGGTGGAGTAAACGGGGCAAAGCGTTGCCATGACAACAGTGGTTTCGATATTTCGATTGCACGCTAACCATACAATGATATAAAAAGCTTGATGTTTAATGGACTGTACACGCTTCCTAAATGCGTGTTTTTGTCCTGCCCAGATGCATAACTTCTCTGTATGAGGACTGCGAGATCTCTTAATGAGACAGAACCACTGACTGCAGCCTCAAACCTCGACCAGACGGACTCACAGACTGCACAGCGCTGTAGCGGGCATTATGTTCTGCGCAGTCTAGATTGTATTTAGAGAGAGAGAGAGAGAGCGTTGTCATGTCATTGCTCTCTACGGTAACGTACTGACTAAGGAAAAATAAGTAATTCATCTTGAAGCAAGGAACAAAATCCCGTGGTATAGCGTACTGTTGTGTAGTGTACGGCGGCGAGGTGGCTTCGTGGCTAGCACCGTTTCTTTGCACCTCCAGGGTCTGGGTTCGATTTCCACCTCCAGGTCCATGTGCATGGAGTTTGCATGTGCATTATAGTGTATTACAGTGTAGTCTAGTGAATCCTAATGTATTCAGTTGCAATGTAGTGTGTTATAGTGTCGTATTATATTGTAGTCTTGTGTATCATAGTGTATTTTGTTGCATTATACTGTATTATAGTGTATTGTAGTTGATCATAATTAATTTTGTTGCATTATAGTGTATTATATTGTCGTGTATCATAATGTATTTTTGTTGCATTACATTGTTTGTAGTGTTTCATGGTGAATGTTTGGTGCATTACGTTATATTATAACAGTTTATTGTAGTGTAGCTTAATGTACTTTGTTGCATTACAGTGTGATATAATGTAGTGTACTATTTTGTATCACAGTGCAATTACATAACATACAATGCATCAATGTATTTAGCTGCAATATGGTGTAGTGTAATGTTATGTATTATTGTGTAGTGTTGTACATCATAGTGTACTTTGTTGCATTATAGTGCGTTATAGTGTTGTATTACATTATAGTGTATTTTGTTGCATTATAGTGTATTATACTGTATTAGTGTGCATTATAGTTCATCATAATTCATTTTGTTGCATTATAGTGTATTATAATATATTTTTGTTGCATTATGTTGTATCTTAGTGTGCTTTGTTGCATCATAGTGTATTATAGTGTAGTGTATTATGTTGTATTATAGTGTAGTGTAGTATATCATAGTGTACTTATACTGTATTATAGTGTACTATAGTTGATCATAATTTTTTCTGTTGCATTATAGTGTATTATATTGTATTGTAGTGTATTTTTGCTGCATTACATTGTTTGTAGTGTTTCATAGTGCATGTTTGGTGCATTACGTTATATTATAACATAGTTTATTGTACTGCAGCTTAGTGTACTTTGCTTTTTTATGGCATGTTATATTGTAGTGTAGTATATCATCGTGTATTCATTTGCAATTATAGTGTATTATAGTGTATTACAGTGAATCATAATGTATTTTGTTTATTTATAATGTATTATAGTGTAGTGCATTAGGTTGCATTACAGTGTAGTGTAGTACATTATAGTGTATTATAGTGTAGTGTAGTGTAGTATTATGTTGTGTTGTTGTGTAGTGTAATGCGTTCAGTTGTATTATAATGTATCATAATGTATTTTGCTGCATTATGGTGTAGTGTAATGGTATGTATTATATTGTGTCGTGTTGTACATCATAGTGTACTTTGTTGCATTATAGTGTATTGTAGTGTTGTATTATGTTGTATTATTATATTGTAGTGTAGTGTATCATAGTGTATTATAGTGTGTTATAGTGTAGTGTATTTTGTTGCATAATAGTGTGTTATAGTGTAATGTAGTATATCATAGTGTATTCAGTTGCATTATAATGTATTATAGTGTATTGTAGTGAATCATAATGTATTTTGTTTATTTATAGTGTCGTGTATTTTGGTTGCATTATGTTACATTATAACGTAGTTTATTGTAGTGTATCTTAGTGTACTTTGTTGCATTATATTGTGTTATAGTGTAGTGTAATGTAGAGTATTACGTTGTATTATAGTGTAGTGTATCATAATGTATTTTTGTTGCATTACATTGTATCTCAGTGTATGTTTGCAGTGTATGCATTACATTATATACAGTAATAATGTAGTGCATAAGAGCGTATTTTGTTGCATTATAGTGTAGTGTAGTGTATTGCAATGTGGTGCATAGTATACACTTATATCAATATGTAAATACATGTTCATTAGTTTCCCCTTCATTTGTGCAACATAAAAAGAAGAAGAAAAAGAAGAAGAAGAAAAGAGGAGTGTACTGTACACACTGTATCAGAACATGAATCATTAGTGTTTCAATAATCTCTCACTCAAAAGGGTCACAAAGTCAAATGCAAAATATGTCTGATGAGACAGAGTGTATTCACACACACACACACACACACACACACACACACACACACACACACACACACACACACACACACACACACACACACCAAGGAGTCAAAGCTACACACAGACAGACAGGCAGACAGACACATCTTACACTGATGGCCATTTCAAGGTAATCATAACCCCTGCTGAGTCCAGCATATGCTGCTCTCTTTCACTCCTTCGCTCTCTCTTGCTCTCACACAGACAGACACATACCACACACACACACACGCACACACACTCATCAGAGAGCTGACAGGCCAATCAAGCTCACAATGTCATGTTGTTTTAATGACGTGTGCTGTCAGTCACTCTGTTCTACAAGCAAGTCTCTCTCTCACACACACACATACACACATACACACACACACACACACATTCACATACAGTTATCTAAGCTCCTTTTTAATACATTTCATTTTTAATGCCTTTCCTCCAGATTTAGAAATTGAAAAATGATAAAGGTCTTACGGTCACATGATCCAGAATTCATACATTCGCCATTTTGTCTGGTGATCAAGCCCGACCCGGCACGGAGACAACCGCCATGCCAAATGATGATAAATCACTGGCTACATTTTGCTCTACAGATTTTACTGAACATGTGATGAGACCAGATAAAGGTGTACTGAGAATCTTCAGCCTTTGCGTATTACCATTATTATTTTGCTGTTCTTTACATCACTGTGGGTTAGGACAGTGCAGAGGCAGAGTTATGAAACGGTGGTATTAACAAGCAATCTCATCAGGCATAATGTTGAAATGTAACTATTATTATAACATTTTTTATTAAACACCAGGCGTTCTTTATATCAGTGGGAAATAAAGAGGTAAAAATGTCTTCCAGGGTTTCGGCCTCGTCCGCTGAGGCATTCCTCATGCACAACAACTGTCCGGACAAAATGGCGACTGTTTCGGTTTTTACATCGGGTCTGACGTCACATGCAAGAGCTCTATAAAGTGTGATAAGTAAATATTATACAGATGGAATATTTTAGTTGATTCATCTTTATTTAAAAAATGATGCTGTAATAAATACTGAAGGCATTTTTTGTAATCAATTCAAAATATTCTGCTTTACTGATGTTTTTTTTTATTAAAAGATAAAAATTAAGCATATAGTATTAATATTATTATATTCAATCTAGTTATATTCTCCCATGTTACATTTAATAGAAAAATTTTAAAAAAGGCTACAAAGATAAGAAGAAATAAAACTATAAATCTTTCTATCTTATCCTGTGTCAGCATTTCACTGTGTATTGTTGTGTACATTGTTGTGTACATTAAATTTGAATAAAGCAAAAACAAAGAATATGGATAAAGAATTCATAATTTCCAATTAATAAAACAATTAGAAAATATCCTTTTATAAATGAGCAACAATAGAAACAATTGGCTAATGACAAAAATGACACAATCATTTTAATTCCAGGTGTGTGTGTGTGTGTGTGTGTGTGTGTGTGTGTGTGTGTGAGGAAGAAAGCTACATTTTGTTTCTTTTTTTTTTTTTTTACAAAGAAATTTAGATCTTTTAACTCAAAGGTCAAAATGACAAAGATAATCTCTCTAACAGGAACAAAAATCATTTGATAAAAAAATGATCCTTCAGCCAATTTTGATCTAAACCTGACGTAACGACTGCGAAACGAGCGTCGCTTTATCCAGACGCAGTGACCTTGAATCATGACCCCCAAACCTCTCCTGTACTCCGCCTCCCTCTCAGCCCTAAATGCTCGAATTAGAATGAACCGCAGCGCCGCTTTCGTCATCCCTGCCTCTTCTATCCTTCTCTCCACCCTTATGCCTCTTCTCCACGTCCTCACCGACCACATCTGGATTTCTAGAACCGCGGACACGAACCCACTAACACGCACAGCACCTGCACCTCCTACATGCACACGAGCTTTATCTCACAAACAGGCGGATTTGCACTGCGGCATGACTGCGCTGGCGTGATTTCACACGCAGTGCACGCTTTTGATGCAGTCTACTCTGCATGAAAGAATTTCCCATAAACTGAACGAAAAAAAGGAAAAACTAAAATAACATTTTTGTTTAGAGAAATTGCTTGCTTTCTCCACCATCGTCTAATCCTAAACCTCTCTAATTCGTACGAGTAAAGAATATGGATAAAGAATTAATTTCATTTCATTATATTAAAATAACTCATAATAAACAATGATAATAATATTACGCTGAACTACGTAATAGGACATCCTGCATATTTAAAATGAGTTCATTACAGTCATCTTCTTTCTTCCAATATTATAATAGAAGAAAGATTAATTTCATTTCAACAATAATAATAATAAAATAATAATAATGTGTTTTGGTGGTGTACATGTCTTTTATATCTTTCTCTCTTATACATATAAAAATTCAAAAAGTAAGTCTAATATTATATTAATATATAGAAAGAAAAATATATAAACTAATACTACAAATAATGTTGTTTTATATATTTTTCTAAATAATGTTTTAAAAATTAATTATATATAATTATATAATAATTTTTTTAAACATTATTTAGAAAAATAATTATTTACAGTATTATATATTTTTTTCTTTACATATTATTTAGAAAAATTTATAAAATAATAATAACATAATATATAATATATAAAACATGTTTTCTGTAACATTCTCTCCTTGTCTGGTGAACTGTACACACACACACACACACACACATATTGTACATGATGTGTTGCAGGTGTATGATCTCTTATTTCCCCTGTACATGTGCTCACCTCAGGCCATGGTGGGGGAAAAAAACGACCTTGTGTGTGTATAAAAGCGGAAAAGAGAGCGAGCTCAGAGCTTTTAATACTGAACTTTATAACGTGTAATACATACCAAATGTTTAGTATAACAAGTTAGTAATTATACACACACTTCGCAATGTGTAACGAAAATGTCGCAATTTCTTTTTCCTTTCATGTTCAATTCAAACAAAAAACAAACCAAAAAAAAAACTGCATATATATAAACAATAGTCGGGATCAAAGGATGACTCTGTAAATATGATATATGACTGAATAAACCTTGGAAAATCCAGATCAGGTGATGTGGATGTGAGCGATGCTAATTGTCGGGGGAAACGCGCCAGGAATTTTCAGCATTGCGGTTTCGTCAAAGAAAATAATAATAATTTTAAAAAATCGTTTTTAATACTAAAAACAGAAACGCGTCCCGCTATAATTCGTGTCTGTTAAAAAGGGATAAATCCCGCAAAAAGTAAACGACGGGTTTTGCATCGACGAAGCGTTTTTCTTTTCTTTTCGTGGAATCAGGCCGGGATCATTTTTAATTTCCCGCTTCGCTGAGTCGGAGCTCGTGCGGCGCCGTTTGACCCGCAGCGGCACGCGGCCAAACCCGCACAGCACCGAAACAAGCAGCACCGCAACAGCGCCGCAGATAAATGACCAGTTTATCCTCTTGTGAGTTTTCACAAAACGATTTAAAAAAAAAATTAAAGAGCGAGACTTCGATTCGAAATTGGAAAAACATACAAAAAAAGAAAGAAAGAAAAACACACACAATACAGTATGTTATTTCTATATAACAATTTCTATATATATGCTTTTAATTACCTTTTTCATTTTGGGGCAAAATATTCCCTAAAAATCATGTGCAATCATTTATAAATGCGACATTGCACGTGGCACAAACACTTATTGCTATGAAAAAATATATGAAATAATTAAATGTTTTTTTTTTAAACAACTACGCCATAATATTGAAATAAACTCATTGAATTCTTAATAATGTTTAATATTAATACTACTGCAATGAAAATGGGAGATTTAAAAGGCCTAGCCAGACAAACACTCAGACAGACAGACAGACACAGCGATTTAGTTGCATGTTAAATGCCATTCCTATGCTCCCAGGCATGCTGTCCGGCTCTCAGCTAAAAAAAAAAAAAAAAACCAACACCTTTCTTTCCTTCTGTTTTGTTAGCTCGGCCCTTCGTGCCCGTTCAGCCGAGGTCAGTGAAGAGGAAACGCACCTGCTCCCATTACGTCTCATCACCTCCGCTCATTAAACGATTCGTATGCACCGTCCGGTCTCACACACATACATATGCATACAGATAAACACACGTCCACGGGCACACGATGCCCTCTAACCGCCACAAAGTCAGTCCACAGACGGTTGCTCTGATGCCACCCAGATGGCACACCTTTGCCCCGGCAGCCTGGTATGAACTGCAGATCTGCAGTAAGAAGGGTGTACCGAGGCCAGGGTTAAACCCAGGTGCCGTATTGTTTCACGTATCACTCGGGGTACCTGTGATGTCTCATGTGTAGCGACGTTTGTTTGAGAAAAACTAAATGAGCGAAAACTGCATAAACGTGCAGCACCTGAAGCGTTGCATATTCTGCATCTAAAATTTTTTATAAAAAAAACAGACGGCGTAGCTTCTTATGCTTCAGGATACACACATTAGTCAGTGAGGTGCAACCCTCAAGAGGACGTCTTACATGCAGAGCACAATATGCAACAGACATAATTGTAAAGAAATTTTTCTTCATCATAATATACATCTTTAAGGGTACATTTAAATGGCTTGTATCTGTAAAATTATTCTTTTTTTGACATTGTGGACAGACATACACATACACACACACATCAACGCAACAGTGACCAGCTCGTCTCTTACCGATCAGCATGTCTGTGGAAGTCTTCAGATTATTCCGAGTGTTTTGTTTTTGTTTTTCCCCTCAAAACAAATCACAGGAAACACTATTCGACTTTTCGGCACTCGCACCTCTTCAGTGGCGTGCGCTCTTGTGCACCGGTGCAGAGGAACGGCCACATGAGCTCACCACTGCTCCCTCCACTCATCCACCGAGGAGCAATGGAACAAGAAGGGAGGGGTGAAATCATCAGCCTCTCTCTCTTCCCCTCCTCATCCTCTCCCTCTCTCTCTTTTTTTCTTTTTCTCTGCCTTTTAACCTGGACATATGGGGAAATTAGCTGGTTTTATTTTCTCCTTTCACGGTGCTTGATTCCATCTAAATAACTATGTGTGTGTGTGTGGGGGGGGGGGGGGGGTAATAACAGCAAGGTTTGCTGGGTCAAATCTGGCACCCGCTGTTATATTAGCATCTCTCTTTTCAAAAAGGCCCTGGCAGGATAAGTGAGGAAGTAAATCAGGTAAAGGAACACCGAGTGCCCGAAATCAAACGCTTCTTTCTGTGGGTTTTTTTTCCCCCTTCAACATCCTCATCTCTCTCTCTCTCTCTCACTCATTCTCATGCATTCACCAGTTTTTCCCCCACTCTCCATGTCCCCTTCCTCTTTTGTGCTTCCTACAGATGTTCTGAATGAGATAATCCTCAGCACCATGTTAATTATACCTTTTTTCAGCTCGGCAGACGCTTATTATCACAAATATCTCTCAGATCGCTCTCAGTCAATGTGCTCTCAGTCTACAGAATTGCTCCTACCACTTAGAGGCACAAGGTTAGGACTGGTAAAATTGCTCGAGACAGATCATAAAAAAAGTGTAAAATAAAAAAAATAATAAAATACTCACATGCAATCATTCATCTTGCGCATCATTGTGACCGGATTGTCGAGAACAGGATGTTCCAAACCTTCAAATTCCTTTAATAATAGCTTGAAATTCTGATTCGACATATGTTTCTAAACCTTTTTAAAGGAATTATTATTTTGATCGATTATCATTATCGATATGTTCAGATTGCTAAACAGTACTTAAGCAACATTAAAGCAACATCATACATTTAGTAAAGACTTTTCCGTCTTTTTTTGCAATGTTTTTATTTATTTAATCACTGTTTTGTTTTTTTGTTGCTAAAATTTTGTTCATTTTGATTTGAAGTGATTTCATGCACTTCCTTTCATCTTAAATCTTCTTCGCAAAGGAATCATTTTACATTCTCTTAATTATTGCTATTTGTATGAAGTATTTTCCATCTCTTGGAAAGATGTATAGAATGAAAAGGGAGATCTTAGAATTCTGCCCTCTCTGGTAGAAAAATGCTACTGCAAGTTTTTTTTTTTGTGTGTGCGTGTATACAGTGTGTATATGAATGTATATGAAAGAACATTTTATAAAATGGGCTGTGTTGTGGTGTTTCTCCTCTGTTTGTTTTAACCTCACAGCTCTGAGTGCACATACAATAAGGTAACAGAGTTAAAAACCAGTAACAAAAGTAACAATAAGTACTTAATATATAGTAAGGTAGGCTGGTGTTTCGAACACAGCCCAAACATTCCCTTGTTAAAAAAATATATATATACTGAGGGCAAATATGAATTCAGACATATTTGGATTTGCACTTAGTAGATGTACATTTTTCTAGCCATTTATATTCTATTTGGCCACTTCATTAATTTTTATTTTGGAAAGCAACAGTTTTGGTCAAGATGGTACATCTATCTGTGGGTTTTACAAATATTTAGCAAATAAATAAATAAACAGGTACTGAGGCCTGGTGTTCACAAAACCCTTTGAAATGCACAGAATGTTGAGGAACATGAAAAACAATGTAAACAATACCAAAGAATCTGTTTACAAAACACCAATAGCATTTTAGTTCCAGTTTAGTAGTTGGAAAAACAACCTCATACAGAAGTCCATGACTGCTGGGGAAACTGTAATAGCAGGAACAGATTGTAAATGTTTTTTTTTTTTTTCTTGGCTTCAACATTCTTTAAAAGTCCATCAAACTCATTTATCTCATCCAGTATTTTTCATTAGTACTTGACTCAGTTAGTGGTTCCGCTCAACTGATCACATGACAAAAAGAAGCCATGCCATTGGTTTTCACATTCTGGCAAAAATGTATAAGTTCAAATCTTTTAAAAGATAGATAAATTAAAAGGTTTATTTAACAGAGGAAAATGAGTGATAATCTGAAAATGATATTTATCACCACATGCATTTAAACCGTTTACATCTAGTCACTACATACAGTACAGTTCTACGCACATGCACTACATATACACTATACACAATAAACAATGTGTACATCTTGAAAAATTTGATAAACTCACATGAAACATCAGTTTCAGCATAAATTGTTTTAGATCTATTTAGTGTGAAAACTGATACATAAGCGCTTGGATAGATATATTTTTGGTTGCGCTTTGTGTGTGGATGTGTGTGTGCTTGTGTGTGTATGCGTGCACGACTGCAGCTTTGGACACAGACACATTAGCCATGACAGCTGTGTACTCTTCCTACCAACGTGCTATCACAAAACATGTGCGCACACACATACATACACATACACACACAAACAGACAACAATTTCATGTTTCAAACCCTGCCAGTTCTGCAGCTTTTATTAGAAACCTTTTAGAAAAGAATTCCACATTATGTTTTAATGCAGTGTGTGCATGTTGCTGACCTTCAGCTTTCATTTTAACATCACAGAAGCAACTCTGGCACAATTATATCACTGAGATCTCTCTCAAAAAAGGCTTAACACAGTGTTAATGTGTGTATAGTCTGCTCTGATATAAAGTTATTGGAAAGTGGTTAACACCAAGCTCAATGTGTGGACTGGATCAGAGGCTGCGGTGAAGGGTGTTATTTATTTTAGGGCTCAGTAGGCACGTTGCAGCCATCAGTTGGCACATGTGAGAATTTTTAAAGCTGTTGTGTGTAAACTGTAGTGTTTATATATATATCTCCGTAGTCCAACTACCGTGGAAGCCATTGGTGATTACCATTGTATTTATTCCCATTTTACCTTTTTAGGACCTCCAGTCAACATTCACACACACACACACACACCAATTTGGAAATGCCAATTAGCCTAATCTGTATGTTTTTGGACTGTGGGAGGAAACTGGAAGAAAACTACATGCAAACAGACCTGAGGTGGGAATCGAACCCGAACCCTGGAGGTGCAAGGCAACTAACCAACAAACAAAACAGACCTTTCAGTTGTGATGAACAGATAACATCATACCAATCTGATAAAATGGGGACGAATAATGACGAAAATTAACAGCCTGACTTACTAGCTGTACATTCGTGAACCATAATATCATTTAAATAAAGATTTGTGTAACTCTGTAGATTAGAAAACTGATGCAGTGAGTTAACACGGGTCGTCACATCACGTACACACCCCCCCCCCCCCAAAAAAAAAAAAACATTTTGTTATTGTTAGGCACAGCGCAAAATTAGAATATCAGCAGTGAAATATTTTTAGTAAATCTCCTTGCTCACTAACAAGATTAATTTTTGTCCTCATTTTGGCTCCCGTTTTGTATTTTGACTATTTAAAAGCATTCAGCCGGGTGCCTAGTGTGAAAGCAGGCTTAAGGAACTTTTTCCAAGTTACCACAAGCAATCATATATACACACAGTCTCAATCGAGGCCATGATTACTTCCTGTCCAAACAAACAAAACTTCCCAGTAAGTGAGTCTGCTTATGATGCAGCTCCTTCATGAATATTTCAGCATGTATGTGGCTCCCTATCCCAGAGTGCAGTGGAGTGGGTGACATGTGATTGGCAGGTGGGCACTGTAGGTGATTTGCCCCAGCAGTAGCATTAGGAGTCTATTAGAGCGGCGGTCTGGTGCAGAAGGAGCTATTTAGGTCTGCATCATGACCTTGACAGACTCTTGGCAGAAACCTTTTCATGTGAAAATGGAGTTAAATGAAGAGCGCTGCCAATCAGCTCCGCCGTTCATTATTTGGGTTACTATAGTGCACATGCATTTGGATTTGGTAAAAAGAATTTACACACACGCGCACACACACACACATATGCACGCACGCACACATACAAACACACAAACATTTGCATTACAAACTTCACATACTGTAGGTTTTTCATTAAATTAGGAATATTAGCTGGATATTGTTAAACTTAGAAACAATCCAGACATGGTGTATTAATAAAAAAATAAAAAAATAAAAACAGTAAAATTGCCGTCAATGGACTAAGACACACCTACATTGCCATATTTGGACTGAGACACACCTGCAATGCTGTATATGGACTGAGACACTTATATTGACATATATGGATAAGACACACCTACATTGCCATATATGAACTGAGACACACCTACATTTCCATATATGGACTGAGACACACCTACATTGCCATATATGGACTGAGACACTTCTACATTTCCACATATGGACTGAGACACACCTACATTGACATATATGGACTGAGACACTTCTACATTGCCATATTTGGATTGAGACACACCTGCAATGCTATATATGGACTGAGACACACCTAAATTGCCATATATGGACTGAGACACTTCTACATTCCCACATATGGACTGAGAAACACCTACATTGCCATATATGGACTGAGACACACCTACATTGCCATATATGGACTGAGACACAGCTACATTGCCATATATGGACTGAGACACACATTGCCATATAGGAACTGAAACATGGCTAAATTGATATATATGGACTGAGACGCCTACATTGCCGTATATGCACTGAGAAACAGCTACATTGCCATACTGTATATGTACTTATAGAAACCGTAGAGAACAGGATTTTACAAAACCTCCTTAAATAATGGCTTGAAATTCTGCTTCGACATACATTTTTAAATAGATTTTTTAAAATAATTATTATTTTTTAGCAATTACCATTATCAATACGATTAAAAATTAAGATTAAATAAACATCATACCTTCCTTACATTTTTGCAATGTTTTTATTTATTATAGAAACAATGAAATTGCCATGTATGGACTGAGATACACCTACATTGCCATTTATTTACTAAGACAAGCATACATTGCTACAGTATATATGGATTGGGATACATATATCATGTCATATATGGTCTCAGACAAGTGCCTATATTGCCATATATAGATTAATACACAAATGAGCATAAGATTCCTAAACACACCACACCCCCTCCTTGATGTACTCACAGACACATACACATCAGCACATGTAGACTTATAGACATGCCATACAGTATATGGTATCAGTGACATAACACGCCCACATTTCCATATATAGACTTTCAGACATCACCAGACTGGCATATATAAACACAGAGCTAAAATGTAAAAGGCTTTGTGCTTTATTTGTAACCTTGTTATACAGTAATAGCATTACAGGTTACAGTACAGGTATATATATATATAACTATATCTGTATAAAGGTGTACAGTGGAGTCTGTACTGTATGTGTTCAATATTAAGTTAAACAAAGGTTAAGTAAACCCAGGCATGTTACAGTCCCAGTGACCAGTCTCTCTCTCTCTCTCTCTCTCTCACACACACACACACACACACACACACACACACACACACACACACACACTGGTTTACAGTGTGATGTGTCTCTCGTTGGTGTTTAAGGGGGGAAATAAATGTTCTAATCCCCTTATCAGACCAAACAGATGCTGTCCCAGAACAAAGTGAGACCGCGGTCTGTGCCTGTGTGTGTGTGCAGAAATGTATGTAAATGTGTGGGAAACCTAGGCAGATAATGTGGCAGTCAAAAGAGAGAGAGTGGGAGAGGGAGAGAGAGAGAGGGATAGATTGAAATATTGAGAAGGGTAAGAAAGAAAAAGAAGAAGAGCGACAGACAGAGAGACAGGGACATTTACATGTCTCTGTGAGAGAGACAGAGAGAAAGAAAAAACTAAAGGGGGAGAGAGACAGAGAGAAAGAGAGAGAGAGAGATGAAGGGAAGGAGAGACAAAAAGCAAGAGAGAGATGAAGGAAGAACGAGAAAGAAAGAGAGAAAGAAAGAAAGAGAAAGAGAGATGAATGGAAAAACAGAGAAAAAGTGAAAGATGAAGAAGAAAGAGAGAGAGACAGAAAAAGGAGAAAGATAAAGGGAGAGAAAGACAGAAAGACAGAAGAACTGGGAGAGAGAGAGAGAAAGATGAAGAGAAAGACGAAAGGAAGAAGATACAAAAGGAAAGAGAGATGAAGGAAGAGAGAGAGAAAGTGAGAGATGAAAGAAACAGAGACCGAGAGAAAGACAGAAGGGATGAAGGGAGAGTGAAAGAGAAAAAGAGGAAGATAAAGGGAGAGAAAGACAGAAGGACAGAGAAGAATGGAGAGAGAAAGAGAGATACCAAAGGCCATAGAGAACAAAACATACTATGTTTCTGATATTAAATCAGTTTGAAGATGAACTGGAATGTGTGTGTGTGTGTGTGTGTGTGTGTGTGTGTGAGGTTGTTCTGTTTCTTGCCTGAGTTAGAGAGCTGATTTAAACCTAATTACACGCTACAGATATGACCCAAGGCAAAGCCCAGTCACACTGAGCCGCCAGCCTTCTGTAATCTCTCTCTCACACACACACACACACACACACATACACACACACATACACACACATACACACACACTCTTTCATACTCGCTCTCTCTCTCTCTCTGTTTATCTTGTTTCCGGTTTCCAATTATACAGCTGTTGTGTTCAAAGCCGTAATATTATTAGATATCAGGTGTAATAATAATACATATAATGAAAGACAAGACATTTATGGACATTATACGTTTGGACATGATGCACATTTGCTCTCTCCCCGGACATTTCTAATTAAATTCTTATCGATTTCCACACCAGTTTACATATTTTCCATATTCGTTCAACCATATTGTCTATATTTTGTACAATTAAGTTTTTTTTAAATATTTTTTCTATTTCCTATTTTATATTTTGTTCTTCTATTTTTCTCTGCGGCTAAGTTTTTCTATAATTTATTCTTATTGTATTCCATAATTTATTCCTTATTGATAATTTAGATTTTAAGGTCATGTATAAGCGGTTGTATAAGCATTTGACTGCATATCGTACTGTGTATGATATTTACTGGTTTGCAGAAGAACTCTCCAGTACAGGAGTCACTGGGATCTGGTTTGTTGTGCTGCGGGTTCGGGTGAGGACGTCTCCGGTGTCCGGGACTTATCCAAGTTTGTTTCTCTCCTTTCTCCGTCTCATCCTTTCTTTCCAGTCTCTTCTCTCAGAGCGGTCGAGCGTAAAAACTCCCATCATCCAACACTGCCTCATCTGCATACTGTACGCCATTCGCTCACCAGCCGTGAATAAATTACTGTATGAATAACAATGAACATCATAACGCTCTCTCTCCCTCTCACACACACTCCCTGTGTGTCTCTATTCTCTAGGGTCGGGCACGAAAGGACACACAAAGTCGCTAGTGTTGAGCATGGTGTGTGTATGAGAGAGAGAGATAGAGAGAGAGAGAGACTCAGAGATTGGGTAAGAGTAAAAATAAAAATAGGAGCAGCAGAAAAATCTCAAATGCTGCTGAGAAATGGTCATGCGGAAAATTTCTGCCTGAAGAAAATCTCCAACGCACACACACACACAGAACCAATATGTCTTTCCACAAGTAAACAAATGCACTGATCACTGTGGTTTAGTCAAATATAATGTGTGTGTGTGTGTGTGTGTGTGTGTGTGTGTGTGTGTGTGTGTGTGTGTGTGTGTGTGTTTAAGACAGGAGGGTTGCTCATTTCAGCTGTCATTCGACTAATAATACCCATGATGCATCCAACTGGCCTGACAAACAAAGACAGAGAGAGAGAGAGAGAGAGAGAGACACACACACACACAGGGAGAGAGACATATTAAGAGACAGAAAGCCATATTTGGACTGAGACACACCTACATTGCCATATATGGACTGAGACACTTCTACACGTACATATATGGACTGAGACACACCTACATTGCCATAAATAGACTGAGACACTTCTACATTCACATATATGGACAGAGACACACCTACGTTGCCATATATGGACTGAGACACACCTACGTTGCCATATATGGACTGAGACACACCTACGTTGCCATATATG